>SNQJ01S0136986.1:11155-21266 GCA_010110895.2 Picea sitchensis | reverse complement strand
CCACACCTTGCCTTGCCATGCCATGCCTTTCCTTGCCTTGCCATGCCTTTACTTTCCAAGCCATGCCTTGCCTTGGCATGCCATGCCTTTCCATGCCATGCCTTGCCTTGCCATGTCTTGTCGTGTCATTCCATGCCATGCCTTGCCTTGCCTTTCCATGTCATGCCATGTCTAGCCTTACAAGGTCTTAAATTGTCAAACATATGTAATAAGCACTGAGCAAAACCCTGGTTTCGAAGATCCTCCAACAAGCACTTTTTCGATCAACGGAATGACAATGGAGGGGCCCCAATAGTTGAAACTCGATGCCCCAAATCTAATGAAACCAACGGTTTGTCCATCTGAGTCTCGATTTGAGTTTTATCGCGAGTTGCAACTCACCTCCTCAAGTCATTCAAGGACATATTAGAAATTTGGTTCAAGGGCATAAAATCCAAACCGAGCAACATAATGGAGTTTTGTAAACTCCTGCACATCTGTTTGGCCAAGGCCTAGTTAACCACACTACCCACAATAGCCTGACACAATGCTCTTGAAAATCGACCTCTTATTCAGAAATTGCACTATGCTTCATTGAGCAAAACCCTAGTTCTAGAGATCCTCCATCAAACTCCTTTCCACGCAACAAAATGATAGTGGAGGGGCCCCACTAGCTAAAACATGGTGCCCTAGATCCAATTCAATCGACAATTCGTCCATCTGATTCTCAGTTTAAGTTTTATCGCGAGTTGCAACTCGCCTCCTCAAGTCATTCAAGGACATGTTGGAAATTTGGTCTGGGGGAATAAAATCCAAACTGAGTGGCATAATGGAGTTTTGTAAGCTCCCACATGTCTATTTGGCTAAGTTCCATGTGACCACACTACCCACAATCACTCAACACATTGCTCTTGAAAATCAACCTCTTGTTCAGAAATTGCACTATGCCTCATTGAGAAAAACCCTAGTCCCAAAGATCCTCCATCAAATGCTTTTCTAGGGAATGAAGTCATAGTGGAGGGGGCCCACTGGCTAAAACCCAGTGCCTTGGATCCAATCCAAATGACGATTCATCCATCTGAGTCTCGATTTAATTTTTATTGTGAGTTGCAACTCACCTCCTTAATCTATTCAGGGACATGTTGGCAACTTGTTCTGAGGGCATAAAATCCAAACCGATCATAATAACAAAGTTTTGTTACCTCTCGCATGTTTGTTTGTCCAAGGCCCATGTGACCATGCTACCAAAAATCGACCGGCACAATGTTCTTGAAAATCAACCTATTATTCAAAAATTACATTATGCTGCATTGAGCAAAACCCTAGTCATGAAGATCCTCCATCAAAGGCTTTTCCAGGAAATGAAATGACAGCAAAAGGGGCCCACTAGATGAATCCTGGTACCCATGATCCAATGCAATCGACGACGTGTCCATCTAAGTCCAATTTGATTTTTATCATGAGTTGCAACTCGCCTCCTCAAGTCATTCAGGGACATGTTGGCAATTTAGTCTGGGGGCATAAAATCCAAACCGAGCAACATAATAGAGTTTTGTAAGCTCCAACACTTCTATTTGGCCAAGGCACAAACGACCAAGCTACCCATAATCACCTGACACAATGTTCTTGAAAATCAACCTATCATTCAAAAATCGCACTATGCCTCATTAAGAAAAACTCTAGTCCCGAAGATCCTCCATCGAACTCTTTTTCAGGCAACATAATGACATCAAAGGGATCCCATTATCTTAAACCATATGCCCTGGATCCAATGCAACTAGTGGTTCTTCCATCCGAGTCTCAATTTGTGTTTTATCGCAACTCGCCTCCTCAAGCCATTCAAGGACATGTTGGAAATTTGGTCCAAGGGCATAAAATCCAAACCGAGCAGCATAACGAAGTTTTGTAAGCTATCACATGTTTGTTTAGCCAATGTCCACGTGACAACACTACCCATAATCACCTGACACAGTGTTCTTGAAAATCAACCTCTTGTTCAGAAATTGCATTATGCCTCATTGAGCGAAACCCTAGTTCTAGATATCCTACATCAAACGTTTTTTTGGGAAACAAAATTATAGCAGAGGGGCCCCACTAGTTGAAACTTGGTGCCCCAGATCCATTGCAACTGGAAGTTCATCCATCCAAGTCTTGGTTTGAGTTTTATCACGAGTTGCAACTTGCCTTCTCAAACCATTCAGGGACATGTTGGCAATTTGGTCTGAGGGCATAAAATACAAATCGAGTAGCATAATAGAGTTTTGTAAGCTCCCACACATCTGTTTGGCCAAGGCCCATGCAACCACACTACCCACAATTTCTCGGCACAATGTTCTTGAAAATCAACCTCTTGTTCAGAAATTGCAATATGCCTCATTGAGAAAAACCCTAGTTCCAGAGATCCTCAATCAAACACTTTTTTGGGAAAATGAATGATAGTGGAGGGGCCCACTAGGTGAAACTTGGTGCCCCAGATCCAATGCAACCATCGGTTCATCCATCCAAGTACTAGTTTGAGTTTTATCCCAAGTTGTAACTCGCATCCTTAATCCATTCAGGAACATGTTGGCAATTTGGTATGAGGGCATAAAATCCAAACTGAGAAGCATAACAAAGTTCTATAAGGTCTCGCATGTCTGTTTGTCCAAATCCCACGTGAACACACTACCCACAATCTCCTGACACAATTTTCTTGAAAATCAACCTCTTGTTCAAAAATTGCACTATGTCTCATTGATCAAAACCCTAGTCCCAAAGATCCTCCAACAAACGCTTTTATGGGCAACAAAATGATAACGGAGGGGCCCCACTAGCCGAAACCTGATGCCTCAAATCCAATGCAACTGATGGTTCGTCCATCTGAGTCTTGGTTTGAGTTTTATTGCGAGCTGCAACTAGCCTCCTCTGTCCATTTAGGGACATGTTGCCAATAGACCTAGACATAAACCATGACCATGACCATAACATAGACCTAGACCTAGACCTAGACCTAGACCTAAACCATGACCTATACCTAAACCTAGACCAAGACCTAGACCTACACCATTACCATGACCTATACCATGACATAGACCATGACCTATACCATGGAAATACGAGGCATGGAAAGGCAAGACAATGCAAGGAAAGCCAAGGCAAGGCAAGGAAATACATGAAAAGGCTAAGAAAAACTAGACATGGAAAGGCAAGGCAAGGTCCAGTTCTACGTCTAGGTCTAAGTCTACATGCTATATCTTGTTATAAAATTTATTGAGTTGAAAGATTAGTTTTTATTTATGTGATTTTAAATAAGGCCTTGAAGTTATGTTGTTTTTCATGTAATCCAAAAGAAATTATGGATCAATAGTATAATGAGACTACACCATAAGGATGGAATATAAACCTATTTAGTGACATGTCATTCTATGTAAATACTATTAATTATGATAATCCATGTTTCACAACTATGAAGATACCTAAGATATATGAACAAAGAGAGCTTATGTTATGACATTGAAATTCTCATGCAAGCATTTTATCTAAGATAGATGAGATAACAAGTTGTAGAATTGCATTCTTTATGAATCCTTTGATTGTAATTTTTAGGTATTAAACTTGTTCATTTAGTACACGCATTATTTTTTTTAAACAAAAAAAAAGGTATGATACACGAATGCCATTATTTTTTTATTAAATTAACTTGAAAACAAATTTATTAGAAGTTAATTGACTTTGGAAATAATTTAATGGTGTTTATAATTATAGAAACAAATTTCTTGTGGGCGACTCAAAGGACAAGAAATCCTCTATACGATGAAAATAACTATATGTTTACAAACAATTAGGATTTTGAATATCATAATGAAAGTACCTTTTAGATGAATTGTGGTTAGTCAATCCAAGGCAAGGCAAGTCAATGCAAAGCAATGCAATGCAAGGCATGGCATGGCAAGGCAAGGCATGACATGGCATGGCAATCCAAGCCAAGGAAAGGCATGGCATGACAAGGCAAGGCATGGCATGGCATGGCAAGGCAAGGCAAGGCATGGCATGGCATGACAAGGCAAGGAATGGCTTCCAAAGGCATGGGTTGGCAAGTCGAGGCATGGCATGGCAAGGCAAGGAAATGCAAGACATGGCATGGAAAGGAACCACAAGGCATGACATGGGAAGGAAATGGAAGCCATGGCATGGCATGGCAAGGCATGACATGGAAAGGAAATCCAAGACATGGCAAGGCAATGCATGGCATGGCATGGCATGGAATAGCAAGGCAAGGAATGACATGGAAATGAAAGGCATGGCTTGGCATGGAAAGACATGACATGGCATAGCATGGAAAGTCAAGGCATTGAATTGCATGGCAAGGCATGGCTTGGCAATGAAAGGAATGGCATGGCAAGGCTAGGTGAGGCATGGAATGGCAAGGAAAGGCAAGGCATGGAATGGCAAGGAAAGGCATGGGATGGCATGACATGGAATCACATGGCAAGGAAATTCAATGCAAGGCATGGCATGGTATGGCATGCCAAGGCAATACATAGCATGGAATGACATGGAAAGTGAAGAAAAGGCAAGGCATGGCATGGAAAGGAAAGACATGGCATGGCATGGAAATACAAGGCATGACATGGCATGGTAAGGAAATGCAAGGTATGTCATGGCATGGAAAGAAAAGGAAAAGAAAGACATGTCATGGCATGTCATGGAAAGACAAGGCATGATATTACATGGCATGGAAAGTGAAGGAAAGGCATGACATGGCATGGAAAGTGAAGGAAAGGCATGACATGGCATGGCAAGGAAAGGCATGCCATGTCATTGCATAGCATGGAAAGGAAAGGCATGGCATGGCATGGAAAGGTAAGGCATGGCATTGCATTGCATGGAATGGAAAGGCATGACAAGGAAAGGCATGGAATGGCAAGGCAAGGCAATGCATGGCATGACATGGCATGGAAAGGCAAGGCAAGGAATGGTAAGGAAAGGCATGGAAATACATGGCAAGGCAAGGCATGGCATTCCATGGCATAGCATGGAAAGTCGAGGCATAACATTGCATGGAAAGGCAAGGCATGGCATGGCATGGAATGGAAAGGCATGACACAGCATGGCATGGCAAGGCAAGGCAAGGCAATATTGCATGGCATGGCATGGCATGGCATGGCATGGAAAGGCAAGGCATGCCAAGGAAAGGCATGGCATGGCATGGCATGTCAAGGCATGGCATGGCATGGCATGGCAAGGCATGGGATGGAAAGGAAAGGCATGGCATGGAAATGAAAGGCAAGGCATGGCATGGAAAGGCAAGGAAAGGCATGGCATGAAAAGGAAAGGAATGTCATGGCATGGCATGGAAAAACAAAGGCATGGCAAGGCATGGCATAGAAAGGCAAGGAAAGGTAAGGGAACGCAAGGAAAGGAAAAATAAAGGAAAGCAAAGCAAGGAAAGGCTAGGCATTGATCACATACTGTGTTGTGGATGCCCCATCCACTTGACATATTGCACATTCATCCATGCAGTTGGATACATTGGAATTCACACATGTTGTTATAGCAAGATTTGCCTCACCCTATGCAAATTTTCTCATAAGTCCCTTTTCCATTTCCCTATACAGACTTGAAGTCCCTTTTTGCAGTTTCGAAAGCTAAAAATAATATTTTTCCACATATACGTGCCCTAACTACTATACAACATTTGTATACGCAGGTTGCACCATTATAGCCTGCGTACATCAGGTTTTGTGCCCAAAATTAAAAAATGGTATCAGGTTTCCATGTCACGTCACGAGATCCATGATCCTTGACCTTCCATATACTGGAAACGTTCTGACTCGGCCCTTTTGTTCCATTTGAAGGCTATAAATGGGCCATATCCAAGCTGCGGAAAAGAGGAGAAGAATTCAACTTTGAGAGAAAAGTTACTCTGGAGAAATTATTCACTTCATATTGAGTCTACATCCCTTTATCCTTTTAAGTTTGAACACATCGTTCATCCCCCAAGCTCTTCCCTACTTGATTGAGAACCTCATTGTCTCTCTTATATGAGCTTGACTTTGGTGGAGGATTGAAGTGGTGGAGGCCCAACTAGAAGGGACTTGGTTTATTGGTTATGAACTGTGTCAACACAGAAGTTTGTAATTCATACACTTCTGTTGATTACATTTTAATAGAAATACTCTTTTCTCGTCCAATTAATGTCTTGAAAATATTTGAATTGTTATTCCATGGGCATATTTGTTATGAATATTGATGGATTATGTTATTGAATGTGATAACTTTATATATTATCACCATATGCTTTCGTTTCTTGGTTGTTGAGGACAAGTTGCAGGTATATTTCTTTGATTCAAGTGCTCAATGGTGGACTTCATCGAACGTCTGGACGAGGTAGGCTCTTTATCTTGTCTTGTCAGCATATTTGTTTATATAGCATACTTGAGATTAGAGTTGATTTATGCAGTCATTTATGTTTGTTGTGGTTTACCCCATGCCATAGAGATATTTTCCTCGCAACACATGTGGAGTGGTTTCATGCATGCACAGTCTTGGAGGGAACATTCCATGTGGACACTTGGCATTTGAATTGGCTTGATGCCTATTTTTGGTGGTGTNGAACCATAATCAAAGCTTGGTTGAACAAATCAAGAAGTTAAAGAATGAGAAGAAATTATCTGAAAAAGATGAAGAAACCTCTCGCCTAAGAATACTTAATCAACAATTGCTTGCACAAATTAAAAGTTTAAAGAACGAAATAATAGAAAATTTGGAATCAAAAAATGAAGACAACAAGTCAGGAAATAAGGAAGAACTTTTACGTTTAAGGCGACATAATCAAGACTTACTTACTCAAATTAGAAAGCTAAAACATGATAAGAAGTCTTCACAGGAAGAGCTAGATCACAAAGAAACAATGACTAAATCAATTGAAATAGAGAAGCTTCCAGTTCAAAAAATCCAAACCTTAGAGAAAGAAACAAACATTGATCCAATTGAATTACTAGAAACATCAAAAGTTGAAGAAAGATCCAATAAACAATATTCATAAGAGATTTGAGCGCCTTATCATCATCCAAATCACAAGAGTCGTTACGACCAACAACAAGGCCAAGAGGAATATAAACAATGTTCTTCTTACCAACAACTAAACTACAACATTGAAAAAGAACGAAGACAGAATTGACAACTTCTATGGAAGCCTAAAATAAGAAATCATATCCGAACAATCAATCATCAAACAATTCCAATGAAATTAGATTTGGGATGGATCACTTTCAAAGAGATGCAACATATTACTTCAGGAATTCAAAGATTATATCGTTTTGTTTCGTCAAGTGTCGCAAGTAAAAAAACAAAAGATCATGAGAAGTCAGTTCGAGTTAGAACAAGAGATAGGTGCTTCTCTAATGATGCTTTGAGGACAAAACATTTTTAAGGGGAAGGCAATGTAAAATACAAAATATATATAATATTAAGTGATAATAATAATAATAATAAACAGTTATTAATTATCTAAGGGACACATCCTTTCATGGATGGTCACCACATGTGCCTTTAGGTTCTCTATATATTTGGCACTCTCTTTGTACATATATTCATCATATATTATCTATTGTATCTCATTATATACATTCTTATTCAATATATTTGTTTGTCCAATATGGATTATAGTTATTTATTCCATTTATGATGGATGTTCGTCATAAGAACCGATTGGTTCTTTACAGATTGAGGAGAGATCTAACTAATTCATTATTACAATATTTATTTGACTTGTCATGGAGTTAGTTAGCAAATAAAAATATTTTTTTGTATAAAAGAAGAGGCTCACTCTATAAAGAAGAGTTCTCTCTCTCCATTGTAAAGGGTGGATAATTTGGGTATTTAGGAGCTCTCCTCTTGGGCTACATTCTAGAATATTTTGGCAAGCTTAATGGAGACTTTAAGGTATATTTTCATTTGATGTGAGGCTTTATTGTGCACTCATATTTTATGTGTTTATTTTGTATTATGAAACCCTTGTAACATGTTGTGATTGTCATTATAATGAACCATGCTTCATTTTGGATAGAGTAATGTGAGGTTTCAACTCTCTTATTTCTATTGTGATTATGTTAGCCTACATGATTCTTATTATTGGTTCCTGGAGCCTTAACTAGGATGGGACTTCAGTCTTTTGTCAAATTTAGTTCCTTGAGAACCATTAATTCCTTATGGATTTAGCACTTAGAAATATTTTCCACCATAAGAGATTCATTAATGCGTAACTCAAGTATTTATAATCACTTTAGAAAAAATGAACTATTCTTACATACATAAATTCATACATTCACACACATAAAATTTATACACTTTAAAATTCATACATTCATCAACATAGAATGCAGAAACAATGAGATTCATAAAAAGCATGCATGAAATGTGTGTGTGTGTGTGTACACACACATTCAACATTGTCTAAATTGTACATTTTTTACAATATGGCACATCGTGCCCAATACACATAATGGAAGCAAGTGCCCTAACATAAAAAAAAACAACCATATGGTGGCCTCGATACAAAATGGAAGTCATTGGTCACTCATTGACCAATGCCACCCTCACCATCCTCAAGAGCATATTGGAAATCAATATTTCTTCTCTTTCTCAAAGAAACACCTCGAGTGGTTTTGCGCTTGGGTGTAGTTCGTCGCTCTAGAGACTACACAAAGAAAAAGCATTGTTATAAGTTTTTTTCCACAATCAAATAAAAGAATTAAAAAATGATACTTTGTAATTCAACATAAGACAACTCATTGTAGATGGTACTGACAATCGTGAGGGTTTTACCCTCCTCCATGACCCTAATCTCTCATCTATGCCACCTTGCATCAGTTACAAATATCAAAGCATGAAATTTAAACAAATATGGATAAAATCAATTCCATTCATGATACATAAAAATTGATCATCAACACATTATTTCACCATGAATATCTCGGGCATCGATGGAGAGTCGTTGGTAGGTGGAGCGCTCGGTTGCAAAACCTTCTCTGAGACAACATCCATTGTGGTAGCCTTAGTGTATGGTGCAGATGGAAATGTTGGTGGGGGTAGCATACAGGTCCATCCATTGTGGATGGATGCGATGAAAGAGGTGGTGCGGATGGGTGGCATGCGGGTGCATCCACTGACAATGCACTGAATAATAAAGATATTGGGGGTGGGTGGTGATGAACCCCCACAAGTTGTACAAGCGATGGAATAATGCTTGGCCTGGAAATAGGTAACCCAAAATCCATGGTTGGCTGCCCAAAAATTGAACTAGTATTGTAACTAGTGAAAATATCAGCAACCTACATACATATTAATAATATTGTTATTAGTACCAAATAGTAAAATCCAACAACATAAATACAAAAGAATTGAGATTTAAACGAGATTTAACTCAACACTTGATACTTGTGAGGAAGGTGACTTGTCCCTCCTAGGTGGAGATTGCTCGACGCCGCTTTGTCCTGCAACATGTAGAAACACAATAACATTATAAATTTGAGGATGCCAAAAAATAAAGAAATCACTATGGTGAATTTATCAAATGTGACACATACTTGTGTATGTAGAACACTGAAAGAGAAGATTGCCTCTATCGCTGCATCAGTGATGGAGACATACACAAATGCATCTATCGGTGTAAAGGATATTATATTCGGTCGTAGCAACTACAAAACATCATATAATAAAATATTGAAATAAATACACATAATACTATATAAATATACAACGATGAAGAACATAGAGATGGTTAAGATGCTAACCTCCTCCATGAAGCTCTATTGTCCACTAGCCTTCATAGCCCCATAGCAAGTCAGCCCACATCTAGAGCATCTGTGAGCTTCACATGGACGACCACTATGTCCATGTGTCATCTCCTCACTGCACTTTACTCTAGGGTTTGAAGGTCTAACCCCTCTATCAATGTCACCATCAGGCACCTCCAGCCAAGATAATGCAACAAAGCTACCATGTTACACTAGGCTCCGAGTCAAGGATGATAAAGCTACATGTACATGTTGCAAGCCCTTTGCAACAGGAGAATGTTGGGCATGGGGGTTAGGCCTTCTCCTAGGGGGATGAGGACCTAACATGGGATTACTCCTAGCATGCTCTTTGT
>SNQJ01S0136986.1:0-11105 GCA_010110895.2 Picea sitchensis | reverse complement strand
ACAAAGAAACAATGACTAAATCAATTGAAATAGAGAAGCTTCTAGTTCAAAAAATCCAAACCTTAGAGAAAGAAACAAACATTGATCCAATTGAATTACTAGAAACATCAAAAGTTGAAGAAAGATCCAATAAACAATATTCATAAGAGATTTGGGCGCCTTATCATCATCCAAATCACAAGAGTCGTTACGACCAACAACAAGGCCACGAGGAATATAAACAATGTTCTTCTTACCAACAACTAAACTACAACATTGAAAAAGAACGAAGACATAATTGACAACTTCTATGGAAGCCTAAAATAAGAAATCATATCCAAACAATCAATCATCAAACAATTCCAATGAAATTAGATTTGGGATGGATCACTTTCAAAGAGATGCAACATATTACTTCATGAATTCGAAGATTATATCGTTTTGTTTCGTCAAGTGTCGCAAGTAAAAAAACAAAAGATCATGAGAAGTCAGTTCGAGTTAGAACAAGAGATAGGTGCTTCTCTAATGATGCTTTGAGGACAAAACATTTTTAAGGGGAAGGCAATGTAACATACAATATATATATAATATTAAGTGATAATAATAATAATAATAAATAGTTATTAATTATCTAAGGGACACATCCTTTCATGGATGGTCACCACATGTGCCTTTAGGTTCTCTATATATTTGGCACCCTCTTTGTACATATATTCATCATATATTATCTATTGTATCTCATTATATAAATTCTTATTCAATATATTTGTTTGTCCAGTATGGATTACAGTTATTTATTCCATTTATGATGGATGTTCGTCATAAGAACCGGATTGGTTCTTTACAGATTGAGGAGAGATCTAACTAATTCATTATTAAAATATTTATTTGACTTGTCATGGAGTTAGTTAGCAAATAAAAATATTTTTTTGTATAAGAGAAGAGGCTCACTCTATAAAGAAGAGTTCTCTCTCTCCATTGTAAAGGGTGGATAATTTGGGTATTTAGGAGCTCTCCTCTTGGGCTACATTCTAGAACATTTTGGCAAGCTTAATGGAGACTTTAAGGTATATTTTCATTTGATGTGAGGCTTTATTGTGCACTCATATTTTATGTGTTTATTTTGTATTATGAAACCCTTGTAACATGTTGTGATTGTCATTATATTGAACCATGCTTCATTTTGGATAGAGTAATGTGAGGTTTCAACTCTCTTATTTCTATTGCGATTATGTTAGCCTACATGATTCTTATTATTGGTTCTTGGAGCCTTAACTAAGATGGGACTTCAGTCTTTTGTCAAATTTAGTTCCTTGAGAACCATTAATTGCTTATGGATTTAGCACTTAGAAATCTTTTCCACCATAAGAGATTCATTAATGCATAACTCAAGTATTTATAATCACTTTAGAAAAAATGAACTATTCTTACATACATAAATTCATACATTCACACACATAAAATTTATACACTTTAAAATTCATACATTCATCAACATAGAATGGAGAAACAATGAGATTCATAAAAAGCATGCATGAAATGTGTGTGTGTGTGTGTGTACACACACATTCAACATTGTCTAAATTGTACATTTTTTACAATATGGCACATCGTGCCCAATACACATAANAAAAAAAAAAAAAAAAAAACATATGGTGGCCTCGATACAAAATGGAAGTCATTGGTCACTCATTGACCAATGCCACCCTCACCATCCTCAAGAGCATATTGGAAATCAATCTTTCTTCTCTTTCTTAAAGAAACACCTCGAGTGGTTTTGCGCTTGGGTGTAGTTCGTCGCTCTAGAGACTACACAAAGAAAAAACATTGTTATAAGTTTTTTTCCACAATCAAATAAAAGAATTAAAAAATGATACTTTGTACTTCAACATAAGACAACTCACTGCAGATGGTACTGACAATCGTGAGGGTTTTACCCTCCTCCGTGACCCTAATCTCTCATCAATGCCACCTTGCATCAGTTACAAAGATCAAAGCATGAAATTTAAACAAATATGGATAAAATCAATTCCATTTATGATACATAAAAATTGATCATCAACACATTATTTCACCATGAATATCTCGGGCATCGATGGAGAGTCGCTGGTAGGTGGAGCGCTCGGTTGCAAAACCTTCTCTGAGACAACATCCATTGTGGTAGCCTTAGTGTATGGTGCAGATGGAAATGTTGGTGGGGGTAGCATACGGTTCCATCCATTGTGGATGGATGCGATGAAAGAGGTGGTGCGGATGGGTGGCATGCGGGTGCATCCACTGACAATGCACTGAATAATAAAGATATTGGGGGTGGGTGGTGATGAACCCCCACAGGTTGTACAAGCGATGGAATAATGCTTGGCCTGGAAATAGGTAACCCAAAATCCATGGTTGACTGCCCAAAAATTGAACTAGTATTGTAACTAGCGAAAATATCAGCAACCTACATACATATTAATAATATTGTTATTAGTACCAAATAGTAAAATCCAACAACATAAATACAAAAAAATTGAGATTTAAACGAGATTTAACTCAACACATGATACTTGTGAGGAAGGTGACTTGTCCATCCTAGGTGGACATTGCTCGACACCGCTTTGTCCTGCAACATGTAGAAACACAATAACATTATAAATTTGAGGATGCCAAAAAATAAAGAAATCACTATGGTGAATTTATCAAATGTGACACATACTTGTGTATGTAGAACACCGAAAGAGAAGATTGCCTCTATCGCTGCATCAGTGATGGAGACATACACAAATGCATCTATCGGTGTAAAGGATATTATATTCGGTGGTAGCAACTACAAAACATCATATAATAAAATATTGAAATAAATACACATAATACTATATAAATATACAACGATGAAGAACATAGAGATGGTTAAGATGCTAACCTCCTCCATGAAGCTCTATTGTCCACTAGACTTCATAGCCCCATAGCAAGTCAGCCCACATCTAGAGCATCTGTGAGGTTCACATGGACGACCACTATGTCCATGTGTCATCTCCTCACTGCACTTTACTCTAGGGTTTGAAGGTCTAACCCCTCTATCAATGTCACCATCAGGCACCTCCAGCCGAGATAATGCAACAAAGCTACCATGTTGCACTAGGCTCCGAGTCAAGGATGATAAAGCTACATGTACATGTTGCAAGCCCTTTGCAACAGGAGAATGTTGGGCATGGGGGTTAGGCCTTCTCCTAGGGGGATGAGGACCTAACATGGGATTACTCCTAGCATGCTCTTTGTTCTGTGTGGACCCTCGACCCACCCCCTAGAAGTCACCAATGTCGAAGTAGTTGACATGGTGACCCAAAAAAAAAATTCCCCATAATTTTCTCAAAAAATATAAAGGCACCTCATCATTATTATAGGGAGGTTCCATCAAATACCATAAACCACCTATCCATCCAGTTTTGAAGAATTTTTAGGTGGATGCACCAATCAATACAAATGTGTTTCTTGGTGACAGGTGGTTCTGTGCAGATTGAGGATCGATAAAAAGGGACATCAAATCCAATTTTGTAATACCCAAGTCTCTAACTTGGTTTCTATCCAGTCCAGTCTTGTAAAACTCAAACGTTCTAGCCATGTATCCAGAAATAGAAGGTAATTTCCCTTGGGAACTTGCAATGGACCTCACAATGACATCCAATGAAGTGGCCAAGGAATCTCGGCTAGGTTCTCTACTTCCCCTTAAATCATTTACAAGTGATCTCAAAGTAGCCGACCCCTCATCAATCTATATGTTTATGTTTGGTGGTTGTGGTGGGTTGGGGTTTTTCTCTCCCTGGTTTTCTTGTGGGCAGTTTTCATTGTCCCTGGATTTCATTTTAATAATATTTGATGCAATTTAATAAGGAAATTTAATAAGTGCACTTATGGAAAAGGTATTACAAACAACAATTTCATTTTATCCCCAAAAAATCATTAACATAATTTTGTGTAAAACAAAGAAAAACTATGTGTTATCTTTACAATGAAATTGAAAAAAAATCTATACAAGATTAGTGAATTGTTGAGAGATAACAAAGGAGGAGACAAAGAAAACAAGAGAGGAGACAAAGATAACATTGGAGGAGACAAAGAAAACAAGAGAGGAGACGAAGATAACAAAGGAAATGACAAAAAATCAAGCATACCTGGGTGGAGGACACAGTGGCAAGATCCTAGGATTTTCTCCTCCTCTACTCCTCTTTGATTTCTCAAATAGAGAAAAACACGAGGTACGGTGTGTAAATGGGAAAAAATCACGCCCACGGTCCCTTAAAAAATAGGCACAACATGAACGCGTTCCTAAGAACACAGACATGTTCTTAAGAATGCACACGCGTTCTTTCCAACATGCCTAGATGACATGTTGAGTGGAGGTTTGAGCTTTTTCGAACCTCTAACATCAAGAATGCATGTGCGTTCCTGTTGACCCCCTTGCCACTTTTTCATCCACCAACTTTGTGCATACACCCCATTTTTTCCTCATTTAATCTCCCACCTAATAGCCTTGAAGGTGAAGGATCCCAGAGTACTCTTAAAGATTTTGGAAGAACCACTAGACAAAGAACCAAAGCCACTAACCCCTCTCCGAGTACAAAATTATGCCTATCCATCACATGCGCCTTCCTAAGGTTCAAAGGAATTACCAAATATATGGAAACAAAATTAAGAAATGAGAAGCTCAACCCTGTCTCCCTAAAAGATCATGCATTGCTTCCTTCTTCCTGCACATCAAAAAAGGAAAAGGAAAGTTGGAATGATTCTATAGAAAAGAAGAGATCATGAATTTAGACTCCAAGCAAACTTTTTAGGAAATTGAATCATCCGAATAATTGTAGGAAGGAGTGTTGCAAGAGAAAATGATACCATTCCAACATTGGTAGGACGATTGGATAAAATTCACCGAGAAGAAAAAATCCAAACCCCTTTTGACAAACTTGGTGTACATAACTTATAATGCCACTCGAACTTATTCTAGTATGTTTTTCTTCTAAGAATTTTTTTCTAAGCAATATATTAAGATCGATTGATGTATCATTAGAAAATAAAAAAACATTAATTTATAAAATAAAATAAAACCCACTATATGAATGGCCACCTACCCACCTCTCTCATACTCAAGTAATAGATGGGATTAATAAATAGTGTATATGTTTTTTACCTCTTAGTTTAGTAAAGTCATAGAATTTTAACTTAATACATAATTATTTATTTTTTAAAATAATATTATTATTATTTATTACTAATTATATTAATAGTTATAATTAGTTTTTATTTAAAGATTTTTTTATTTTTACTTGAAATAGAGTCTAAGGAAATTCATCAGTCACTTCTCATAGAAATTGAATCTGAGTGGAGAAAAACACCCCTTAACACAAACCACTCAAACTAAATCCAATTAACAAAGATTTTTTAATTTTATTTTTACAATATAATTTTTTAATTTTATGATAAACAATCTGTTTTATTTTTTTTAACTTTTTCATTTTTAAAAATATTTGGATTTTCATTTAGTTGTTGAGATGAGCTCCACATGTTCAACTTTTATTATAGTATAACTTGTTATGTGAGAAAATGTGTTTGCCATTGTAAAATTGGTTTTCCTCAAATAACATAACACATGTTAAACAAACCAAAGTGAATCTTAATACCATATTTTTTCTTTATCTTTATTTAATAATCTCAAAAACAAAATCATAATAATACCAAAAACAAAATAATAGATAATTTAGTATTTAATATATACTTATTTATTAGCGTCTTCTTACTCGATAAGAATATTAATGAAATCATTCTATTAATTTCGATCATTAAAAGCACTTTTGACTTTCAATGGAGGCATCATAAATGTTTATCTTGCACGTGGACAGGCTACAGTCCTAGAAAAAAACTTATTGGTTATTTATTTGGGGGGAGATAGTTATGCAAAATTAACATTTTGCGTGGTTTATTTATTTTCAGATTATTTTCTAGAAACTTTTGATTGGGTGATTTTGTTTCAACGTTGATTTTTTAATTATGTTTTAAATAAAGGTTGTAAGTACATTAGTCCATGTCATTTGTATAAGTAAATTGAAACAAAGCATAGAGTGGAACACTGACGTTGGTAGCGATAACAGTTTGTATTATACTATATATTTAGAAAATCTTCTTACTCGATAAGAATATTAATGAAATCATTCTATTAATTTCGATCATTAAAAGCACTTTTGACTTTCAATGGAGGCATCATAAATGTTTATCTTGCACGTGGACAGGCTACAGTCCTAGAAAAAAACTTATTGGTTATTTATTTGGGGGGAGATAGTTATGCAAAATTAACATTTTGCGTGGTTTATTTATTTTCAGATTATTTTCTAACTTTTTGATTGGGTGGATTTGTCAACCAAAGGATTTTTAATTATGTTTTAAATAAAGGTTGTAAGTACATTAGTCCATGTCATTTGTATAAGTAAATTGAAACAAAGCATAGAGTGGAACACTGACGTTGGTAGCGATAACAGTTTGTATTATACTATATATTTAGAAAATTTTAAATGAAAATCGATAGCAAAAAACCTTAAAGAAAAAGGCCTGCATTAAAACATGTCATAATCGATAAATGACAAGGAAAAATTGGAGCGAGCAATGGAGAGTGCGAGCAACGACGTAGGTTAGGGTTTAGAGTTTGGGAGCGGATTTGGGCGACCGCTAGAAAATAGAGGCGAAAGGTACAACAAAGATAGAGTCTTCGGGGTAATCTCGAGACAAAAGCTTACAAAGACAGTGGAATTTTAAGGACGTGGTGTTGGGGAAAGTACAACAATAGTCAGAAGATATCGAAATAGGGGGCGCAAGTAAGGATGGAAAGGACAACCTGCTAGGCGGTAGACCCGATTGGCAAGTGCCTTGCAAATGGAAGGAAATATGTAAAAAGAGTGCAGTCTAAGGTCAATTCTCACCCCGGATGCATTCGGAGGGGATGTGCTTATACCGGCGTTCTCCTAGGGGTTATAAGACGTACCGGCAAAAGATCGACTCCGTGTCACGGAGTACAATACTATCAAGTTACCGATTCCCCTAGTTACTAAAAAAAAAAAAAAAAAAAAAGAGTATTTAAAGGACGGGTCGGGAGAAACAAAACCCGTGGTTTCTGACAAAACCAAGGTGAACGGTTATCATGCTCGCTCTTCGGAAACTCCTAGGTATGAAGTGACCTCACCTAACATTTGGTAACTATATTCAAAACATGAAGGATCACACTTTAATAGGAAAATTCATGGACATATGGCCATCCAAAAAATCCCTCATGGGGTGGGTGAGTACTAGATGGGAAATAAAAGGGAAAGTGGATTTAAAGCTAGGATCTAAAGGCTTCTTTATAACCATCTTTTCCAACCCGATAGACAGAAACAAGGTATTTGATGAAGGGCCTTATTTATTTAACTCAACAGGTCTCCACCTTCGATACTGGATAGAGAGGTTCGCCCTAGAGAAGAAGGACTCCACGGTCACCTCGGTCTGGGTTAGACTTTACTCTTTGACGCAAGAATTATGGGAGATGGAAACTCTGGAAGGCATAGGGAATACCATGGGATCCTTCATCAAAATATTGGATATCACAAAAGCAATCAAATACACCTCCTATGCGTGGATTTGCGTATATATGAATGTAGCACGACCCCTCTCAGATGCAGTAACAATAGCCTATCAGGGATATGAGTGGACTCAGATGGTGGACTATGAACACATCCCCTTCAGATGTAGGAAATGCAGACACTTATATCGCGACTGCCCGATGAACACCAAACAACCCGACGCTAAAAAACCAAAGGATATTGATGTTGAAGGCTTTACGAAAATCCAGGGGAAGCGTAGGGGAGCGAGAGGACAGGGAACCCAAACAGTCAAGGAGGGAGGTCCAAATAATAATAAATTCCAATTCCTAGTGAAGATCTCCCCCGAGAACGAAGACCACACCAAAGAAGAACCAAAAAAGCAACAAATCATACCAAATAATATTCCTACAGTCTCAGATCCACCAAAGGCTTCTCGGCAAAAAAACAGAGAAAAAACCAGGTCAAAAGGCAACTCAGCTAGAACCCGGAGAAAGTGACAAGGAGAGGCACACCCACAAAAATCAAACCAAAATTATCCAAGAAGCAAATGGCTATGAGATAGATATGGAAGAAATTGAAAAACAACCAAAGCTTCAAAAGCAAGATCCTGGAGAACTGGAAATAAAGGTCGAATACACAGTGCAAATGTTGTGTTTGCAGGAGATGACTCAAGATTCTGGGGGGATGGACTTAGGCCTGGGGATACTAGATAGCCCCTCGAGTGATTTTGGAATCAAAACCAAACCTCTAAAGATTCTCAAGAAATCATCCAATGAGGAAAAAAGAAGAGGCAGAAAACCATATAGCCAGGTGATAGAAGAAACATGCACCCACCTTGTGGACTCGGGACAAGTCGTTGTCCTTCAGGAAAAGTACTTCAAAACCCAACATAAGTGATTATGAAGCTAATATCATGGAATGTGTGGTCTAAATGCCCCATCCAAACACATAATGCTGAAAAAAAGGATAACTCAAGAGAAGGTTGAGATAATTTTGATTTAGGGAACAAAATGTGATAGAGCGGCAATGGGAAAGATCACAAAAAAGATCTGGAAAGGTTGTGAGGTAGAAGCAGTAGATTTTGACAGGGCTTCAAGAATCTTAGCAATTCTCTAGGACCCAATGAAATGGAAATTGGACCTATTCATCCTCCCACCGAGAATCCTCACTATGAGCTTTAAGGGTTTAGGATCTTAGTCCCACGACTACATCTCAAATGCCTACGGCCCTCATCTCCCCCCTCTCAAGAGATAGTTTATGGAAGCCCTGAACCACCTGGGGAACACCTTGAGCGGGAATCATTGGGTTGTAGGGGGCGACTTCAACATGATCACAACCCTCTGGGAAAAAAATGGTGGTGCAAGATGCATGGAGGGAGAGAGTGACTCCTTCCCTTCCGAGATTAGATAAATAAGCATAGGCTTGTAGACATTCATACCAACAATGGCCCTTTCACTTGGACGAATAAGAGAAGACTGGAAAAAAGCATAGCAATGCGGCTAGATAGATTTCTGACCTCAGAATCCCTTTTCTGAGATCAACAAGACTTAGTAACAGAAGCTCACCCTTTCTTTGGATAGGACCATTGGCTGGTCAGTCTCACTTGGGAGGAAAATTTAACACCCCGCCCTCAGTCGTTCTGTATGGAAAAATTTTGGATGCATCACCAGGATTTTATGCAAAACATTGAAACATGGTCGGGAGAGCAGCCAAACCTTTTTGGCACAAAAATGTACCAATTCCAAAAATGACTGAAACATATCAAACTTCAACTCAAGAAATGGAATAAGGAAGTGTTTGGAAATATATTTGAAGAGAAGAATCGTTTGGAAACAGAAATGGCGACAATTTAGCGATTAACATCCTTAGGGATTCCAACAGAGGAGATAATTGAAAGGGAAAATCAAATCAGAATGGAGTTAGACAAGCAGGAACTTCAGGAAGAAGTCCTTTGGAAGCAAAAATCTAGAATCTGATGGTTGAATGAAGGATATCAAAATACGAAATTCTTCCACAACTCCTTGCTTCAAAGAAGAAATCAGAACATGATTTCAACTCCCTACTTCAAAGAAGAAATCAGAACAACATTTCAACTATTGTTCAAAGCTCGAGTGAAAGAACCAAATCTACTGAAGACATAGAAAAGGAATTGGCCAACCATTTCAAAATGATCCTCATAGAGCCAGATCAAGATAGGATGGAGGTGATCCAAGAGATTTCTAGGCACATCCCTAAGCTTATCACCCCAGACCAAAATTGAATTTTAATGGGTCTGGCCTCCATGAAGGAAGTAGAGAGAATAGTCATGGAGATGAAAACAAGGAAGTCCCCGGGCCCAGCTGGATTCACTTCTGAGTTCTTCCAAAAGTGTTGGAAAATACATTTGGGAGGTTGTGGAAGAATCGCGAACTTCAAGCTCCATGCTCAAAGATTTCAATGTCACCTTTTTAGCCCTAATCCCAAAGGAAAAAGAGGTGAATACAGCAGAAAATTTTAAACCAATCGCGATTTGTAATTTTATCCACAAAATTGTCTCCAAGATGGTGGCCAATAGACTCAAGCCCTTGTTCAAAATATAATTTCCAAGGAACACGGTGGTTTCGTGGAAGGGCGACAAATTATGGATAGGATTGTAGTTCCCCACTAAATAGTCCACTCAATGAAGAAAACAAGAAAAACAAGCATGCTCATTAAATTAGATATGTCTAAGGCTTATGATCGAATAAGTTGGCACTTCCCGATGAAAATGCTCGAGGCTTTCAGCTTTGTAGAGGACTGGGTCTGCTGGATTCTTGGGCTGGTCTCCTCATCCTTCTTCTCAATTCTTATCAACGATTCGTTGTCAAAAAATTTCAACCCGACGAGGGGTATTCATCAAGGTGATACCCTCTCCCCTGACCTCTACATTATCTTAGCAGAAGGCTTGGGAAGACTGATCCAGAAGGAGGTGGCAGAGAACAAACTTCAAGGTCTAAGACTGAAAGAAGAGTTACACCCCGTGACCCACCTCTAGTTCGTTGACAACAACTTTCTCATGAGGATCCCTGTTGTCAAAGAAGCCAAAGCTATTAGACGCGTGCTAGAACTCTACAAATAAGCCTTGGGTACAGTCATTAACCTTGCTAAGTCTCAATTTTTTTTCGTTAACACTTCTATTCTTGTCCAGAGACATATAGCTAGGATTATTGGTTTCCAAAAATCCAATATCCCATCCAAGTATTTGGGAGCCCCGCTTCTTGATCTGAAAATTATCTTTAAAGACATGGCTAAGTTTTAAGCATGTGTCCAATTACCAAATAGGAATTAATGAAAGAAGAAGAACTTAATGAGATGTTATAGCAACCATCATAAATAAATGCAGAACATAATGTAATCACAAAGAACAACAAACCATAACAACAAAGTTGTTAACGGAGTTCGGCAAGATTGTAATGACCCTTAATTATTAAGATGGTTAATTTAATAATAATCCTAAAGATTATCTAAATTGTATTTATATCATAAAATAATATTTCTAATTGG
>SNQJ01S0136985.1:8661-25457 GCA_010110895.2 Picea sitchensis | reverse complement strand
CATAGTCAGTGCATACAAGTATATACTTTTTCTTTTTAGATGTAGGGTTAATGGGCCCTACAAAATCTAATGCCCATTTTTCAAATGGTTCAATGACTACTTGGGCCTGAAGTGGCATTTGATCTCGTGCAGTAGGCTTACCCATTCGTTGACATTCATCACAATTAGATACATAGGTTATAGCATCTCTGAAAATATGGGGCCAGTAGTAACCTGATTGTAGAACTTTGTAAGCAGTCCTTTTGTCTGCGATGTGTCCTCCACAAGGGCCATCATGGCAGGCTTGTAAAATATCATGAATTTCATCTTCCCTTACACATCTCCTGATCACCAAATCTGGTCTTATTTTGTAGAGGCAATCATTGTGCCACATGTAATTTGCACTTAGTTGAATTACTTTCTGTTTTTCTCTAGGAGACAATTTTTGAGGCATCTTCCCTGTCACAAGATAGTTAGCAACATCTGCATACCACAGAGTGAATGTAGAAATAAAAAATAAATTTTCATCAGGAAAGGTATCTTCTACTGGTGCATTATCTCCCAGATGAATCAGTCTAGATAAGAAATCATCCACAAGATTATCTTTACCAAGTCTATCAATAATGTTGATATTAAAATCTTATAATAATAAGAGCCATCATGTAACTCTAGGATTTGTTACAGGTTTGTTCATTAAGAATCGGATGGTTGAATGATCAGTGTGTACAAAAGCTTGATATCCTGTAATATAGTGTCTAAATTTATTGATAGCATGGACTACAACTAGCAATTATTTTTCTATGACCGTATAATTAACTTCAGCCGGAGACAGATTTTTACTGACAAAGTAAATAACATAGGGCACTTGATTTTCTCTTTGTTCAAGGACTGCCCCAAGGGCTGTGTCTGAGGCATCGGTACAAATATGAAAAGGAAGGGACCAATTTGGTCCTCTTAATACAGGGGTAGTTGACAATTTCTGTTTTAGAATTTCAAAAGATATTTGGCATTCATCATCCCACTTAAATTCAACTTCTTTGGATAATAATTTAAACAAAGGGGTAGCTAGGCTTGTGAAATTCAGAATGAATCTTCTATAGTAGCCAGCATGTCCTAAAAAGCTACAGACTTCCTTTTGTGAGGAAGGTATTCTGATTTGTGTGATGATATAGATTTTTGTCGGATCAACTCTCATGCCAGAATGGGAAATGTGATGTCCTAAAACAATACCTTCAGTGAGCATCATTTTTTATTTTTAATTACTTAAGGAAAGGTTAGTTTACTTACACCTAATCAATACTTTTTCTAAACTGGCCAATGCTTCTTGAAAGTCTTTTCCATGGACTGTAAAGTCATCCATGTAGACTTCCACACAATCATTGGTCAAGTCAGAGAAAATGGCTAGGACATCTCTTTGAAAAGTGGTTGGGGCATTGCAAAGTACGAAAGGGAGCACCCTATAAGAATATGTGCCCCAAGGGCAGGTGAAAGTGGTATTCTCCTGGTCTTCGGGTGCTATTTGTATCTCGTTGTAACCACTAAACCCATCCAAGAATGAAAAATACTTCTTTTCGGACAGGGTATCCAACACTTGATCGATAAATGGTAAGGGAAAGTAATCCCTATGGGTGTCTTTGTTTAACTCCCAGAAGTCTACACATATCCTCCACTTACCATTTTTCTTGGGAACTATGACAAGTGGAGATACCCATTGACTATCTGAAATGGGGTATATGAGATTGGCTCGAAGGAGTTTTTGCAATTCCTCTTTTACAATATCTTTAAGGGATGGATTCATCCTTTGCTGAGGTTGTCTAACTGGTTTGATTTGGTCATTAGTTTAGATATGATGTGTGCATGTGTCAGGGTGAATGCCTTTCATGTCTGGATAATCCCATGCAAAGGCATCAAATTGTCTTTGGATCATTTCAATCACTTTTGTCTTTTGTTCTGGTTCCAAACTAGAGTTGATATACAAAGGTTTTCCTGGGCTAATCTCAAGAAGTTTAGTAGTTTCTTCCTTATCTGAGGAGGCTAGTGATAAAGTGTATAATTGAGTGATATCAGGGTGCCAAGTTTGTTGAAATTCGGAACTAAAAATATGTGACAATTCTGCAAAAGACCTTGGGTATTCAATGCATTTTGTGTCAGCCAAAAATAAGCTTAAGACTTGTTCATCTGATTGTTCTTATATTCCTATTACTTGTTCAAGTGTTAATAGAGGTCTGATGCAATCTTACTCTCCATAAGGGTTTTCTAACCAAATAGGTATTTCTTGTGTCGGTTGGGCAGGAGGGAAGAGGACAAGTTTTTGGCTATGTGTGCCATTGGATATAGTCATCTCACCAGACTGATAGATGATAAAGGCATATGTTGTGGCTAGCCAAGGGCGGCCAAGAACCACAGGGTGTCCTGGTTTGGAGGATGATTTAGAATATATGACTAAAAAGTCTACTGGATATTCCCAAGAAGTTAGTGTGACTGTGACATCATCTAGACTTCCTGCAGGGCTAATGACTGACTTATTTTCCAACTCGATGATGGTTTTGGTTGGTCTTAACTGGTTGATTTGGAGCTTTTGCATAGTATCAAAAGCATTACATTAATAGCTGCACCCAAATCAATGAGTGTGTTTGGTAGAGAAATACCATTAATTTCAACAGTGGCAACTGGGTTTCCAAGGTCATTATATTTGTATGGCATTTCATAAATAAATTCAGATAATTGTCCCACTACCTGAACAAGAGGAGGTTCCTTCTTCTTCCTTCCTGGTTTCTTAATGCAAAGATCCCTTATAATTTTGGCGTATATAGGGATATATTTAATAGCTTGCAGCAGAGGTATTTTTATGCACACATTTCATAATTCATCTTCTATATCTTTGTGCAGGGCTGGGTCAAGGTTTCTTCACTAATAGTCTTTCAGGGTAAGGTGGGAGATTAATTTGTTGGGGTACTTGTATAGACTGAGAAGTGATTAGGATAGGAGGAGAGGCCTCTTCTTCTGCAGGGGTGGTTTGAGTGTTTTCTTCCTCAGAATGACTATCATTTTCTTCTTGAATTATTACAGCAGGATCTAATTGGTTTACAACTTTCCCTGATCATAGTTGAATTTCGTAGGTGGGAAAGGTTTGAACTTCTGTATTTTGCACAAGGTGGGTGGGTTGATTATTGGGGTTAGGGACTAGCTAGGCATGGATTGTTGTTGGTCTTGGAGGGTTGTGGGCAGCTTGGTTTTGTGGTTGTTGATTGGCATTTATAGATACTTGTTGTTGCTTATTAGGATTCAAGGGGTTTGTAAATTGTTGTTGTATAGGAGGTGGGAGTAAATCTTGCATCTGTGGTGGGTTGAATCCAGGTAGTAATTGGGAAATGTTTGTAGGGTACTGTGGATATGTAGGGTAAGAGGGATTTCCATACATAGGTCCCCTCCAACCTTGTTGCCAAGGCTGAGTTTGTTGAGGTGTCCATTGTGGATAAGTCATTGGGAAAGGACCCCATTGTTGTTGTTGATATTGTGTATTAGGATCATAAAATGTATTGGGATTTTGGGCTCTCCAAGGTCTTCTAGAAGGCTATGGTTGTTCTTGTGAGACTCCTCCTCCCATATACATGGATTCTATTTCAATCAAGGTTGGACACTCAGATGTGGGGTGTTCTAGTGTACACATACCACAGATTTCTATGACATTTAATGGACATTCTTTCTCACTGGTGTTCTTCTTTCAACATCTATGACAAAATATTGCTAAAGCATCTTCTTCTTGTTTCTTTTTCAGTTTCAGAGTATCTAATTGGTTACGTATTGTGCTCAAGATGTCTGTTTTAAAGTTTTCCAATAAGTTTCCTAACTCAGTTCTGGTGACAGTCCCTGAACTTTGTTTTGTATTTCTGCTAAAAGGATCTCTTGGTCCTTTGCCTATTTTAGCTTGTCCTCTTGACTATCTCCTACAATAATCTGCAATTTCTGAAAAAGGTTTTTGGTGTACATCTCCTAAACTCAACGAGTTTAAAACTTCTATGCAATCATCCTTAAGACCTTTCAAGAACAAAGTTCTTACTAAAACTGGGTTTGAGGTGAATAGTTTTGACTTTTGATAGTTGTATAAGAACCTTTCTAAGTATTCTTCAGGACTTTCATCTTCTGTTTGATGCATTTTAAAAATGTCGTTTTTAACATTATTCTTACAATAGTCTTGGTATTTTCGTAAAAATGTGTCTTTCATTTGATCCCAAGAAAGGATTGTATTTTCTCCTAAGGTCATGAACCATCTTAAGGCTGAATCTTTCATTGTAGAAGGAAAAAGCTTAAGCTTTTTAGCATCGTCTGAGTAGTTATAGCTTCTACATAATATGTCAAATTCAAATAAAAATAAATCTAGATCTTCAGTTGACATACCTCTGAAAGTGGGTAATGATGATAATGGGATATTCTTCATGCTGATGTTTATGGAAATATCCAAGATTGGAAACCCAAAGGTTTCAGTCTCTATAGCTGCATTTCCTTCTTCTATTTCCATTCTACTGATGGATGGTTCAGAAACTGGATTTTCTGTGTCTCCTAAATGTTCAGCAGACTCACATTCTGCCTGTCCCAATACTAATTCTTCCATTTTAGGTTCTCCTTCTAGAGCCTCACTGGCTCCCCTTGAATTTTCTGTTGGTGGAATTTTTCCTGCACCAGTGTCAGTTGGATTAGTGGGGGGTTTGTTTTTGAATCTTTGGAGCTTACAAATCTACCCTTGTTATCTCTATATCTATGCATAAAATAGAAATTTGATTCTTTAGCTGAATTGAAATCCTAATTCTATCTAGAAGGTAAGAAGGCAACCTGGCTTCGAAGAACCCCACTCTAGTGGCTTCATGGCTCTTCACTCACGTCTTAAATGTTTTATCCTCCTCCCTCAAGCAGCCTTTTAAAAAAACATTAAAATTTATGCAAACAATCTAAGCTAAACATTACTTCCTACCGTTTGCTAATATTATTAAAGGCTATTGTTACTCAAGAAGGAGGCAGGAATGAAACCAATTTTTGGTAAGACTTTGACCCAATAACATGTAAATATAAGTGAATGATGAAAACTTTCGTTCGATGAATTCTATCTACAGTAGGGAGAAAGTATTTTTCTGGAACAATGCAAACTATGATGTACAATTCCTTTCTTTGAATGTAGTACCAAACAATCATCAATAATGTAATTTCACTATTCGTTCTTTTTCAATGTTTCAAATGCCAATATTTTCTGTATAAATGATTGCTTAAAAGACTAAAAAGACTAAAAAGACTAAAAAATCTTCAATTCTTTTTTCGAGAAACCAAAACAAATATGTAACTAAGAAAGGATAAGCAATCAATGAAAATAAAGCACTCAACAAACACCCAAATCGATCTTTCAATGGAGATAAAAATAAAAATTGACAAGAAAATGTCTCTTCAAATATGAATAAGAAATGTTTTTATGATCATTAATCAATATAGAATATGTAACCAACCTACAAATCTAAATCCAAATTCGAGATCTTTAATCGAGCAAGCACTCGAATGCAAGTCTAGAGATTATATCCTTGTCGATAAAAATAAAAAACAAAGATTGAAAAAAAATCAAAAGAGAGGTATTCGATCTCTGAAACCAATAAAGATCAAGATGAAACAATCAAAAGAATTCAACTGGCATTAAAAATCCTTGTCCAAGAAAATCGGGATAGCAGTAGAGGCCAAAACCCAAACCAATTTTTTTTTCAAACGTTGTCGCATGTGGGCAGTATAACATAGTGTGGAAATGGATGATATTCGTGAGCCAGAAATATGCAAGGTGCGGAAATCCCGTGCTCAAACAAACCACTAGGGTGCATAAATGAATGGTTTCCGTAGGCTTTCTATAAGGTGCAGTGCAGACACGTTCAAAAAATCAAGAAATTAGGGGGAAAAGGCAAAACATCTAGGTGGAATTTTAAACCCAGGGAGAGTGAATGGGTCTCCCAGAGACTCAGAGATTGATATCAAGTAAAAATAACAGGTCAAAAGAAAACGACCAACAAAAAACCACAACCAATTTGTCTTCCCCAGTGGAGTCACCAATTTTTTTATTGGGTAAATCGGTAGATACAGACATGAAATGATCCCCCTAGATACACCTAGATCTAGAAAAAAACAAGATGGAACAATACGCTTTCCCTAAGTTGCAATCATTGAGTTTACTATCCAAAGAGGAATAGATAACATACCTTATGAATCGCTTCCTTATATCTTTGTTGTCCTTGTTTCACTCCAGTGCTCTTGTAGAATCAAATATGTGACAACACAAACCAACCAACGTGAAAGCAACAATAGTAGAATTCAATGACAACTTAAACATGTGATCAATGAGTCATGTAATAAAACACTAATCATTTTATGGGAAAGAGACGTGGCACTGTATTATATTAATGAAAAGTAGAATATACAACCATTTCCTTGATGTTGCAAGTTCCCTTTTAATGGTCCTTTGTTCCAACACACACATACATTTGCTCCGAAATTTTCATGAAGATAATTCACAAAAAATTGATGGACAAATGGAGGCCTCAAGCATCAACAAGAGCAGGATTCTTCACAAATTCTTCAGCCTATTCTTTCATCAATTCTTTTCTTAATATTACTTCTTCTTTCTTGACCTTTTCCATGAGAAGCCCATGATTATATAGGAGAAGGTGAAGTGGTTAAAAGGATGAGGATGATCCAACCAAATCATAGAAACCAGTAGGATCGCAACCACACGGACACCACCTCACATTCTATAAGATTCCCCTTCTAGAAACTTAGTGAAACCTCTTTCCTCTTTTAGCTTTGGAACACTGCCGCACCCTGCCTATGTAGCAGCCTGCGAAAATCCCGCGGGCTAGCCATAGAGCAGGCTACAGAAATCCCGCAGGCATACCCTCTCTAAAAAACAACTTTGTAGAGGAGGAAAGAAATTGTTTTTCTCAGGAAAAAAGTCATGTTGGGATCCTGAACACATGTCTGCGATATCATCATTAGAATGACCAAAATAATGTGTAACACACTGGACACAGAGTTTAAGGTAATCTTATCGGATCCCTATACTTTGTTCTTTATGTATGATTGTGGGGTAATGTCGGGATAGTTATTAAAAAGTAGGAGACTTTAGACGGTTAGCTCTGCCTACACTTTAGAGCCCTAGTGTAGTTCGTAGGGGGTTTTCTTGCTATAGAAAAATTGGTGACCGTACTGGGGAAACCTCTAGGGTTTTTAGGGGATATTCTTTTTGGATGATTTAATTGGTTTGATTTCCTTTTTTGAGTTTTTGAAAGTGTCTGAGTCTTTAAGGGATTCTGGTCTTCCATACTTGTATTTCCTTCCTTGACAACTTGACTTTTGTTTTATTCTTTTAGAAAGTTATAGAGGTGTACGCAGCCAATAGTGGGTCTGCACGTGTACATACGCGCCCTACCTGTAGACAACCCACATACATACGCAGGCTGTTGAAGTGTCAGTAGCATGTCTGTGTTGAGAAAATCTTTTTTAAAGAAGAGGTAGTCATCCTCTTCCATGTCAGAAGTCATACTTCTCAAGGGTTTTCTTGATCTAGTCCCGGTCTCTATTATAGTAGTCTCTAGCCTAGGTCTGACCTCAGTATAGATTTTGTTCATCAAATATTTCTCGTGTCTTATTTATTAGGGTTTTTAGATGAGCTTGTGAGTCTATTCTGATCTACCTGTTTGGTATTGTCAGTGAATCCCTGTGATCCGCAGTGGGTCAAAAGTCATTTCTGGGTCTTGTCTTGTCTTCATTTTTCCCTTTTTTTCTTTATAAGAAAAGAAAAGAATTCATTTTCCAATTTATTGTTTTGAAACATAAAACAATAAAAAAAAAGTTTTCATTTCTTTGTTTGGTAAAAAGTAGTTTAGGTTAGTTGTTTTATTTATAAAGGAAAAATAAAGTTTTCTCAAGTTATTTATTTGAATACTTAGGAAATTAAGTAGCTCGTAGTCGAGCAAAATCTTGTTTTAGGTTTTTATTTTCAAAGATCTGAGAAAAATAGTTATGAAAAGTTTGGTGAAAGAGTTTAATTTGGGAAATCTTTATTTGTGAAGAAGAAGCAGTTTGTTTTCGGTTTCATTTTATGCTCTTCTCTTTCGTCTCCTAAAGAACATCACTGGTTTCACTTATGTTCCCTTTGAATTAAGACAACCACTAAAATTAACGCTTAATTAAAAGTTATTAGACTTTGTGTTTGTAGGGTCCAACAATTTAGTCTAGACTAGAGCCTCGATTTAGGATTGGAGAGGAAACTCTTCAAGGATACAAAAAAAACATAAGAGTCTGTGCTAGGGAGTGCTTGAAAGTACAGTAACCATGAAATTTATCCAGGACCCCCCTCTAACATAGGGGTGAAACATGAGGTTGTGTGCGGAAAGGTAGTGGAGATAACCCCTCCAAAGCCGGACCAAGCATAGTGGGGAACGCATATAGAGGGCTTATATTGGGATTCCATTGATCGCATTTGCCACATAGCTTCGTGGGTCTTGAATCCATTCGAGGTCCTCAATTGTCTTCTAGAACACTTTCTTTCCATACCCTTGATAGGTTTTGGGCTTGATACCCTACTCATTGTGGTCCACCTGACTATCGACTCTACCCGCCTAGTGACTGGTCACATGTTGGAAACCTAGTTGCCTTTATCTTAGTGACTTACACAGGTGACTGCGGGGGTATACTACGGTACCTAGGGAAAACATCGGGCCAATCTTTGCAAAGTATAACCAAAGGGTGATTCTGTATTCGATTTTCACTTGCACCGGTAAGTTTCTCTAGTGTTGGCTGGTGTAACTGTTCTTCCAACTAGCTAGTGATCTGCTTGTCTTATCTCATAGGATGTTTTTCTAGTGTGTGTTGGTATTTAACATTAATATAAATACCTAGTGTTTCATTGATATTCTCACACCATGGAGGATTAGGAGCTCCACCGTTCACAAAGGCTTATTGGCCTGTCGCTGGTTAATTTGGAGCCACCCCTGCCACCGCTAAGGCGAAGACTAGACCAACAAGGGTCTTTTGAGGAGACTAGGCCACAGGAAACTATGTCCGACCCATCTCCGAGAAGCAAACATTTGATTATGGAGGAACCAACCATTTCTGACCTTGGAGCGGAAGCTCTAGTTCCGTATAACCCTCTGATCACTGATCTATCAGTGCCCATCATCGTATAGGTTTACCCTTACGAGTGTCAAGCATTATCAAAAGCAACGATGGAGACAAATGCTACTACTTCTTCAGGGAATCCTCATACTCCCTATACGACTGTCACTACAGGGAGTTTTCCACCTCCAAACCAACCATTGTCAGTCTGTACCACTATGGTCTCGATCGCCTCTACCTCAGGAAATGGTCTGATTCCGTCTATGCCAATGATCACTTCTCCTTTCACCTAGAGTGTGACAGACCCTCCGTTCTCATATGGAATGCCTGGCTTTGATACGAACTATGTCCTTTCCTACTCCACTCTACAAACTTTAGGTCTGGGGGTAGGGAGATCGAACGGTCCTCTACAAGGATCCATGGGGGACACTTCAGCTCCCTATAACGCTTTCCCTTATGGAGGGGGTCATATACCTCCTTCATCCCCTTTGCTCGGCAGTGCTCACCAACACTTTGTCATGATGAATGTAAACTATAGTTTGTTTGGAGTAGGTATTCAAGGAATTCCTTCTTATAGCATGTCGGTAGTTTCAATGCCACTCTCTTTGTTTGGCATGTTCAGTAACAATGCATTCTCGTCATTTTTCATCTCATCCGGGGGCAACCCCAATTATGGACAACAAAATCCTATGCAGGGTACTATTCCTGCATAGGGGACAAACTCAGGAATTCCTTCCTTGCAAGGACCTGGGAATCTGTGGCAGGGATTAGTTCCCTCTTCAAGGATGTTGACCAAGGGAAACCCCTTCCATATCCAATGGAACCCTGGGCAAGGCTCAGGACCTATGCTCGTCGGATCGATAGGGGGCAACCCTTCCCAAAATCCTTGGAATGCAATGCAAGCCCAACCTTCTACGTCCTATTACAGGAGTCAATTAATGACGTCTCAACAAGCGTAGAACCCGTACATTGGTCACGACCATGGTTATTATCAGAAACCTGGACAACAACCTAACTTTTCCTAGCAACCTGGTGCCAGCGAAACTCCAGGCTCCTTTTTCCTTGGTTATAATCAATAACCCAAATTACTGTTTCTGGCAACTTTGCACTTGCTAGACTTGGCAAGGTTATTAAACAACCCCATCTTTCATGATCTGCGTTGGCCTCCTATGCCAACCAAGATGCCTTCGGACATTCCAAAGTTTGAAGATAATCCCAATGAAGATCCAGGTGATCATGTGTGACTACCTTCCATTTATGGTGCTCGTTCAAATCATTGAGAGACGACTTCATCCAGTTGCGTCAGTTTCAACGCACTCTCATCAGGAGTACTTCGAAATGGTACATTGAGATCGACCACTCAAGATACTCTACCTTTGGAGAATTGTCAATGGTTTTCTTAAACCATTTTCAATTACCTTTGAGATACGATGCCAACACCGAATTGTTGGCCAGCTTTGAGCAGACAAAGCCAGACCATATATCAGATCACATCCGAGAATGGAGAGGGAAAAAGAGTTTGATAAAAGTACTAGTCCCACCAGCATTCTTGCTTGAGTGGTTCCTTAACTCTTTGGTACCTTGGTTATCCAAAGACATAGCAACGTCGGGGGTATTCTCAGAAGAAGAAGCGATAATGAGAGCTCAACAACTAGAGCTGATTTACTCTTAGTCTGATTTACTTTATGAAGTTTTTCTAGATGCACCATGGTCGATACTTGAAAAGACTAGACAGAGATCTGGACCACATGTCGATGGTATTGTTGGTTCAGCACAAACGAAGCCTGTTGATTAGTTGTCAAATCAATTACAGTAATTGTCAATACATTAGACAACGGCTAGCCAGACCACTGGTTCGACATATCCCCCTACTCAAACATCGGATGTCAAAGTATGCAATCGACAAACCTGAAGGCCACCCAACAATATGACGAAAATAATAAACAATGAAAGAAGGGTAAGGGGGATAAGAAACCTACCAATAATGCTAGTAGGGGAAACACAGAAAAGAAGAAGTCAAAGTATCTACATAATATTTACATGTAAGACCATTCGACTCACCTGTGTTGGATTGTGTCCATTGATTAGTTGTCCTTCTCCCGTCCTGACCCTTCATCGGGGGCATCCACGGTCTCGATTATTGATAACCCTAAACCCGACATCATCAACATAGGGGTTGGTTTGTGCCCACCTTTCATGGGTACTTTCGATTACCCGCCTCCTTCCGACTACATTAAGTTCATATCGGTTGTCCCCGACCAGCCTAAGGTTGAAATTTTTCAAGTCTCGTCGTTTCGTATGACTTACTTTGATGATCCATGGACTCTTCATTCCCCATTAGCAATGATGGCAGGGACAGGGCACCATGGAATGGCCATGCCTTTGTCCGCGGTAGAAGTTGTGTACTCTATAGTTCATCAAGCTTTCGTCGATCCCGATCCGACTCCCGTAAAGCAGTTAGATCTAGTTCTCGAGCCTATTTGGGCTCAAGGTTCCCTCGCCGATACTAATTCTTTAGACTTAATCTTTCCCTCAGATGAAGCGATTATTGAGGCAATGACTAGTCCAGACAGACCCTAGGATGATCTCCATCAAAAATATTATTTCCTCCCAGAGTTAAGAAGAATTGAAGTAGGTGAATTCACTTTGACTATGACTGGAGATAGGTCTTTTCCTATCAATCCTTTGGCTATGAACATAGTTTACGCGTAAGGAAATATGACAACCATCTCTAAAACGATACCTATTGATATCTCCAGAACCCCTGGCATCACGGAGAATGTCTCCATCGGAGTAGACTGCTCCCTCGAGGAGATTCGAATCTACAAGGATTTATTTAGAGAATTCTGCGATGTGTTTTCCTAGTCTTACGAGTAAATGCCAGGCATAGATCCAAGAATAATTGAACACAAAATCACAACATATCATGACTCTAAGTCGGTCTAGAAGAAGCTTCATCCAGTTAATCCTAAGAAAGAAACAACTATTAAGGTTGAAGTAGAGAAACTACTTAAAGCTGGTTTCATCTACCCCATCCAAATGACTCAATGGGTGTCAAATCCCATTCCAGTCAACAAAGAATAGGGTACAATTTGCGTATGTACAGACTTCCATGATTTGAGAAAGGCCTATCCAAAGGATAATTTCCCCATGCCATATATTGACTAGATAGTCGATGAATGCACAGGCTGTGAGGTATTTTATTTCATGGATGGTTTTTTGGGATACAATCAGATACATATCAAGCCTTAAGACCAACACAAAACCACTTTCATTTTTCTATGGGGTACATTCACTTATCGGAAGATGCCTTTTGGTTTGAAAAATGTCGGAGCTACTTTTTAGTTGGCCATGTCTTTTTCTTTCCATGATCTCAAACACATAGTCGAGGCTTATCTCGATGATTTAGCATCATGATCTCGTAAGAGAGCCGATCATCCCACACACCTCTCACTCATCTTTGAGTGATGTCACTACTACCAGATTTGCTTGAATCCAAACAAATGCAGTTTTTGCGTAACGTCAGGTCGTCTGCTAGGTTTCATAGTTTCGACAATAGGGATCATGGTCGATCCTCTAAAGGTTGAGGTGATAGTTCAGTTTCCTCCCCTGTGCACAGTCCCTCAGCTTCAGAGTTTACAGGGAAAATAAAACTTTTTATGACATTTCATCACAAACTATGCCAAGATCACAAAGGGTTTCATGTGTTTACTGAAGAAGGACGTTCATTTTCATTGGGACGAATCTACTCAATGCTCTTTCGAAGCGTTGAAACGTGCCCTCACGTCTTCCCCTCTGCTTCGGCCACCCAATTATAATAAATATTTCTTATTGTACTTGGCCACTGCGAAGATGACCATCGGTATGGTCTTGGTTCAGGAGAATGATTTTCTCAAGGAATACGTGATTTATTACCTAAGCCGAGCCCTGGTTGGAACAAAACTCAATTATTCCCACATTGAAAAACTTGCGTTGGCAGCAGTTCATGTTGTCCAATGGTTCTGTCATTACATTTTGTTTCATAGGACCACCATCATTGTCGTTGTGAATTTGTTTCAATACGTGTTGACACGATGTGTAATCGGCGGAAAGATCAGTAAATGGGTAGCTATCCTCCAGGAATTTGACTTGGATTTTGTTTCGGTGAAATCCAAAAAGTCATTGGTCTTTGTGGAACTCATCTTGGAACTTCCGGTCAAATCAGGTGATGTTATACCCGAAGAGTCGCCTATTAAAGGAGACATGTTTTTGGTCGCGTCTTTGGACCCTTGGTATGGAGATATACTAGTATATCTCTAGACTTTGAAGTGCCCCGCCTCTACTTCTCATGACGAACGTCGACGTATATGCCATCAAGCAAATAACTATCTTATACTCGAGGACACTTTGTATCGTCAAGGTGTAGATTGCATCCTTTGCCGATGTCTCACTCGTGAACAAGCATAAATCATACTTAATGATTTCCACATTGGAGCATGTGGCGGTCATTTGTCTGGGTTGGCAACAACCCAAAATATTCTATAAGCCAGTTACTTTTGGCTAACATTAATCAAATATTGTGTTGAATCGGTCAAGAAGTGCCACCTGTGTCAGATCTTCTCTCATAAGATGAGGGCACACCCCGCTCCCATGTTTCCTGTCATTACATTTGGTCCCTTCACCAAGTGGGGGATTGATTACACTACATGCAACCCCCCTTCAACAAGGGGGCACTGTTATATCATCGTAGCATTAGACTACTTCTAGAAGTGGGTCGAGGCTATGCTAACGTTTAAAGATGATGGTGAGACAACATCTCTTTTTTTGTTTAACTAGATAATAACAAGGTTTGACATCCTGAGAGAGATTGTCACTGACCATGGCAGTCACTTTCAGAATAAAATGATGTCTGAGTTAATGTCAAAGCTTGGTTTGAGGAAGGAACATTCGTCACCCTACTACCCACAAGCGAATGGTCAAGTGGAAGCTGTGAATAATTCCCTTAAGACTATTCTACAATGAACGATCAATTCAGCCAAGTCAATTTGGAATTTGATGTTGTACTCGACATTATGGGCCTACCAAACGTCTGTTAAGACTTCAACTGATTTCTCACCTTTTCAACTCATTTATGGGCTAGAAGAAGTTTTTCCAATAGAGTGCCAGATCTCGTCTCTAAAGTTGGAAGTACAGTTATTTCCAGACACTTCACTGCTTGAAGAGCGTTTATTATATCTTGAGCAGCTCGATGAGCAGCGTCGGGATACAGCCTTGGCCAACAAGGCTCACAAACAAAAATTCAAGCTTCAGTATGATCGTTTCGTTCATCCTCAGATTTTCTCTGAAGGCGACCTTGTCTTAGTCTATGACCAAGATAAGGACCCCTTGGGGGCAGGCAAATTCAAACCCATGTGGTTCGAACCTTTCATCGTGAATGAGGTTCTAAAGAAGGGTGCTTATCGTCTGGTGGAATTTGAGGGAAATTATTTGGCGGAGCCTAGAAATGGGCTCTACCTCAAGAAGTATTACTCATAGGTGGGTTGCCTTGGGTAACTTCTTGTACATATGTATAGTTCTGATACATTTTCTTTTTAGTTTTTGTCTTTTTGGTTTTATGGACGTGTCATTTTTGATGTCATTTTTTTTCACTGTGGCAGATGTCAAGTGAATCAGAGGTGTTCGTTGGGTTTGCGGATGACGCTAGCCGACACACTCGGAGGCTTGCTTCTACAACTTGGGTGATTTTCACACCTCAAGGCCAGCTGGTATCTTCAGGAGGTATATGTTTAGGTGACACCACAAACAATATCATCGAATACAACATAGTTTTAGAGTTTCTACATGACGCTTTGTCGCATGGTATCTCTCACCTTCGGGTCTACTTAGACACTCAGCTGGTTGTGTCTTAGTTAAATAGGGTTTACCGCGTTTACGATCCTACTCTACACCGACGGTTACTTAGGTTATTTCTCTTAGAACAAAGCTTTGATTAGATTACGTATATCCATGTTCCTAGGAGATTGAATCAAATCACAGATACTCTAGCTAATCATGTATTAGATTGGCATTTTGCACACATGTAAGAATAAGCACACACATGCACATGTAAATACATTTGTAAATAAATGTAATCCATAAGACATAAAAAATATGTAAATACCCATATATATATCGAAAGTATTAGAGTACATAGGTGGGTGCAAGCACCTCAAAAATATATGTCTAGTAAGAGTCACGGGGCTTATGCCCTAAAAAATATACAAAAGTTCCCTCGGCACGTAAGTAGTCCAGCCTAGCTAAGGGTGGGGCCTGTTGGCCCTGCCATAGTGAACAACGGGGTTTGCCAAACTTTGGAAAATTTGGAACCAGGTCCTTGGCACCCCAACTACATGAGGTTGCATCGATGGTGGTAGATATTCGATCACTGCCATAGAGAGTGTGTGAGTGAGCGTAGTGAGGTTCCTCTCCACCCATCTCAAAACTCTCTCAGCCTCTCTGGATGAAGGTCCCTATATTGTTGGTCCTCTAGCCATGGCTGGTCTTGCCTTTGGTCGAGGATGCCACCTGGTCCTCAAGAAGACTGCTGGACGCACTGGTCCCACATCTGTACATAATAGATACATAGTTGTCAGTTACTCTGATACACATAAAAATTATATATATAAAAAGAAATAAAAATTAAATAAATTTGAAAAACAAACATACCAATCTATCCTCATTCTACTCTGGGAGGTATGGGGATATCAGGATCCCTGGAGAAGTTGATCCCGACATAGGGGTAGTCCTCTATAGTCAAAATCTGTTGAGACCACCAGTCTAAAAATTTATCATCGAAGGCCTCAATGGTCCTCCCTCCTCCTTGTCGCGGAAACAATGTTTCCCATATGCACACTATTGGGAGAGAGGCCACGTGCCCTCATACTATCTCTCGTAGACTGAGACTAGGTAGCGTCTCGAAGAAAAAAGAACATAGAACAGTCCCAAACTTGAAGTTTTTGTTTCTCCGCACACAACACTCTGTTAATTGTCTCTTCATGCAATCAAGCATGGTTGTGCTCTATTCGAAAACTTTTGCATTTAAGAACTGAACCGCACAATGCATGTGCACTCGGGAGGCCTGATGTAAGGCCGCAGATCTAGTGATCTGCCCAATAAGTAAAACTATCACTTTTAGTGATAGGTTTGAAATCTTGTGGATCGGCACCTGAGAACCCACTTTATCTATGTTGTCTTCGCAATGGAGTCCATTCAACTCCTTAATGTTGTGAGGCCTAGGAGGAAAAACACGAAGGTTCACTGGTTCCCCTCTCCTTGAGAGGTGAGTGAGAAAATAAATATCCTCAGTCGTTGGAGTCAACGAATGTCCTTCAAGCACAAATGCCTCTACGTCAGGGTGCCAGTAATCTACCAAGGCGTTCAACAGCCTGCGTTGTGCCCGCATGAATGGACACTGAAAGAATTTCAACAAACCACATTGTGCTAATGCGGTGAGAGCAGCAGGGTCTTTTGAAACCAAAGAATCAATGTCTTCATGCTCCCTTTCTCTCCAATGAATGTACATCCTGCAAAATGACAGTTTCAAAGGGGAGTTAACTCTTGCTTTTTAATTTTTTTCATATATTGAGCACAGTCGCGTATGCACATGGGCAGGTTATTTTCTACCCACAGGCATACACATGCTATCCTTGTATAGCCCGCGT
>SNQJ01S0136978.1:0-47939 GCA_010110895.2 Picea sitchensis | reverse complement strand
AATTTCTTTAGACCATTTGGTATTGACTTCAATCTTAGCAATTTAATCGAGTTTGACTAAATTGGCAATCAATTTAGTATGTGTGAGAGTGGAACTAATAGAATTAGCTTTTACATTTTAATGTCAACATCCTTAGATATCAATATTGATTCATTACATCTATGGTTGTTGAGATGTCATGATCTTATGGCAGTGAGTGTTTTATATGAATCATGTTGAAACAAAGAGTATATCCCTAAGTTGGGTTGCCTTTGTGTGGCATACCCAACTTTAATTGAAGAAAGTGTCATTGTCTTTAGAACCAGATATGGTTTACATGCAAGTTAAAATCATTATTCATTTATCCCTTAGATGTTGGTTTTTCTCTATGTTTTTCCTCCACTAGAGTAGAGAAACAATGGTGATGCTAAACAAAATTGTGATTCATAACAACTATTCTAGAAAATAGAGAGGAAGGTTGGGAACATAGATGCTTCCTTAGAAAACTAAGTAGGCTACAAGGAAACCTTTCCATATCTATTATTTATTTTTGATAACTCATTATCTCCTCCTGTTGATTTTTTGGTAGCTGCGGGAGGTATTAACCTCCATGTGTAACCTTTGACTTAGAATAGAATATTCTGGAAGCAAGAGAACCGCTAAACAAATGTTAGAAAACCCTAGGAGAGAAGTCGGCCTCAAGAGAAATAATAATAAAGTAATAGAAGCATCCAGAAGGAGAATTTGGCCCCATTCAATTAGTCAGGACAGTATAAATAGGCAGGCGCTTAGCTCATTTGGATACACTCACTCAGCTAGTGCGCAAGTCTAAGGAGGAATTGTAGTGGCAGCTAGGGCGCAAGTTTGGAGAGTAGCAGTTGCAGCTAGAGAGGGCACACGTCTGGAGGAATAGTGCAATAGTATTTTTGGTATCTCTCTTATGATTCTCTTGGTATAAGTTATGCTATCTCTATATGGCTATCGTGGTGCTACTGCAGAAGTATTGTGGTTGGGGTTTTGTTGTGATGGAACAAAAACACATTCCCCATTTAATTTTTTTTTTTAATCTTAATACGAGGATGCACATTTTTTCTTCATAAGGTATCTATGTTTGAATCTTCATCTGCATGTTTGGAACTTAAGTTGGTCTTCCTCACCTACTTCCCTCTTTCCCTCCCTCTTACCTTTGCGTCGTCGGGCTTTCATCAAGCATGCGCATAGGCTACCCTACATATTTCGTCGACGATGACGCCTCACAACGTCGTCGTCGGAAGTTAACGACACACTCTCATCATCATGCTCCTATCCATCTTGTTGACGACGATAATCCCCCTCTCTCTCTTATTCACTTCCCAACTCACACGTGACCATCTCTCTAGAATACACCTCATCCTTTCCCCCCCTCGTGGGCCCCTCAATTCAATCAATGCGTAATTCTTTTCTCTTCCAACACGTGTCAAGGTAACAAAGGATAACATACTCAGTCAATTCGTTTCAGCGTCGGATTTCTCTTTGGGCTCTTTCTTATTCTTCTTCCCCTCCTTGTTGACAACGACATTGCCCTTTTCTATCCAGACGTCACGTCCTTTATCATGCAGCTCATATGAACCAAGTCATCGTTGATCACTCCTCCACCATAGATCTCGTACGGTCTAGTTAATGGGTCCCCCCCATCGCCACATTGACGTCTTGTCAACATTAGTTATTGAAGGATTAGCGCCTGACGGTCATTTAATTGAACGTTAAAAGTAATGTTAGGTCCAAACTAGACCCTGTAATAATGCTTAAGTGGTTAATCAGGTCTTTACCATTGTCAGGGTTTGTTTCTCACCCATGCCCGCACCTCTCACCCTCATCGACTGCCAATGACAATAGTTGCGATGTTTCCCCCCAATTTTTTGAATTCTCCCATGCCTTAACGGCTATAACCATCAATCACTTGTGAGCGCATTTACTCGTTGCGTACACCCCTAACTGATTCCAAGTTGTATCACACTTTTATTGATTGTGCATGGTTAGGAGGGAATCGACGGATTTTGTTTTCATTAAAAGGGGCACTAAGACTCGTATTCTTTCTCATTGGCTCATGAAGGGAAAAAGAAAATTGCATCTGCAATTCTCTTTTATCTATGTTTGATCAACTATTGCTCCCAACCTTTAAACAAGTACAATATTATTTTTCCAATGTTGTTATTTCAAGTCCGAGATGAATCTATTAACTATAATATGTTTGTTTGTGCAGGTGAAGAGATGTCCAGGATGATCACTAGAAAAGGAAAATCCCAGACCTTTGGAACTCTTGTTCCAGTCTCTATCCAAGAGTCATGCATTATCTCTGACACCAACAGCCATGACGGCACGGAACACTACCTCAATTACGTCGAGATCATGGACATGTTTGAGAATGAAATATTCTCTTTTGATGATCCAGACATTGAGGCATATAGAAATATCAGGAAGAGAAAAATCCATACAGTAGTTGCTCGCCCTGAGATTTTTCCTTACAACGACGCAACCAAATGGTGTTTCGCATATACGCAAAAGGATTTAGGGTAAATACTCAATGCTTCAGGTCTCCCAATTTTCTCGCTCAAAACAGATGACATCGTGGCTAGGTATCAACCCCCAGAACCAACAATGGCCCTGAACGAGTATTTTCTTGAATAGTTCGGATTGGACCATGAAGACTTTGAGACCCTCATGGAAGATTGGTTTTATGATGAAGAATGGTTGGCGAAAAAGGTAGAAAGGTATGTTCCAGCACGATATCTCAAAATTCCCTACAGGGCGCTAAATACCATGATCTGTCGGCTCTATGGAGAAGAGAGTAGCACTCATTTCAGGATGGAATAGTTCATAATGACTTATAGGATTGCCCAGAATGGCCATGTATTCAATTGGGAAACCATTCTCTTGTTCAGCATTGCTTAGCACAGTCAGGATCCCAAGAGCATGAATAATCTTGGTTTCTACATGTCGGCATATCTAATAGATGTTGTGTGCACCACAAACTCATTCCCAGCTTTCAACTGGTCTTGGACTTCGGACAAGGGCCCAATTCACTTTTACTTTTCTCAATTGTGGGAGGTCAATTGTAACATATTTTTTTATGAAATATGTGATTACTTCCTAGCCCCCTTGCATAAAGCCATCTTCGGTCTCTTACCACATAGGATCTCTCTTGGGTCTCTCAAAGGTTTAAAGGACACCGTGGATTGGTACATGAACAAATACTACACTTACATTTGGATATATGGGGCCACAGGAGCGCCACACTTGCTACCCAAATATGTGCCTGATAAGTTGTTGGCCATGGAGACTGTGGACCAGACTATTGAAAAAGGGGCCACTTCCTACATTTTAGAAAAGAACAAGAAATATTGGCCAATTTCCCCCATCTAGGTTGGGTCATACTCTTTGGAGAATAAGAAGCAAGTTGAAAAGGAAGTTGAAGCACTCAAGGAGCTATTTCTCTATTTGGGGGAACCCAAATCACACGACCCTCAAAATGTGGTTTATGAGCACATGAAGGTTGTCAAATTATCTCCACAGACCATGCATGAGTCTCGGTTCTCAAAGGATGTTTTTCGAGGCACACTGAGTTTTGAGGAAGCGGTGGAAAGGATTACTACCAATGTATCCCAACATCAATTGAGAAAGGATGAAGAACAAGACAGAACACTGAGGCTGGAATAGTTTTGAACTCTCCTCCACCAGGATAATAAAAAACTAAGTGAAGAAGAGAAAAAGAGAAGAGATAAAGAATCTGAACTCGCGAGAAAAGATGATGAAGCCAAAGAAAGGTACCAATTACTGAAGAAGAAAGAGGTTGAAGATAAGAAGGCCACATTGGACAAAATCAGAAGTAAAGATTCCCCCTCTCGGAAGGTTGGCACAAGGAATAAAGAAACAACAAACACAAGTAAGCCACCATCGATTGCACCATGAGAAACCAAGGAAAAGAATAAGAAGGATAAAGCTGATAGTATAGAAGTCTAAGACATCGTTTTAGAAAGTATCGATACTATAATAGACCTAGATCATGAAAGCAATGTGGTCGATATCCTGATAGAAGAATGCACCCCCTTAGCTTCAATTCTAAGAATCTTATCACTCACCTCATAAGGACTCGGGCTCAAAGGAGGAGTGGTCACAGTTGGAGATTATTACTACAGCCACACCCAAGTCATAAATAGGAGGGCCCCCAAAATAAAAAAGGGGGGAAATAGAAGCAAGTCAGGATGTTCCCAAAAGGAATATCAAATGGAAAGTCAAGCCCAATGTAAAGGAAAATGCTCTACAAGTGGCCTCGGCACTCATTGATTTTTTTGGGGTAAACATCATGTCGGTCCACGAGGTCATTGTATCTATAGACATCGCAAAAGCCAGGATTGTAGAGATGGAAACGACCCTGGCGACCATCAAAGAATCTACTACCAGTGAACAATCAAAAGAACTTCAACAAGGGAAGCAGGCCTATGAGGAGGAGATTAAAAAAAAATTACAAGCACAAGAGGAACATCTGCAAATCAAATTCACTGGGTCAATGTCACTGGTACAGAAGGCCCATGATAGTGACATGCAACAGCTTGAAACCTCACAAAATCTGGAGGTGACAAAACTCAAAGCACAATTGGAATAATTGAGGTCTTTTAATGAAAAGGGTTGAGTCGAATTCCAAAGGGTACAAATGGAGAACGAAGTTTTGAGAAATACTATAGAAGAGAACCAAAGCCAAACAAAGATTCTTGAGGTGGTGAAGACAAAAGCCTTGGAGAAAAATGAAGAACTTTGGAGCACATAGAAAATATTGTTCAACACACTCGATAGAGTTCTAGTGACTGAATATGAACGGATGAAGTTTGACTCACAAGTGAAATCTACTGAAGAAAAGTATCAAAAATCCATGGAATCTTATGACGTAATCAAAAAATGGAAATATTCACCACCAACAGTTATGTTCCTAGAAACCCTCTCGTCATATTCTGACGAGCAAAGAATCTGAGATTATCGACAGCTAGAGACAGGTATGGCAACAATTGTTGAGGTGTTAAAGATCCAAGGGAAAGTTACTGTATCCTGCGTTGAGGTATGGATATCATCAGACGATATGCTCTCACTATTTGGAATGGATCCCCTGAGGGACATCGGAAAATCTTCATCAACCCAGATGATCATCAAAGACGTGGAAACCAAGCAAAACCTTGCTCAGAGAGAAATCAAAGCAACCAACGAAATTAATGCGGAGGTTATCAAAAAAATATTGATCCAACCCTCCAAAATCATCACCCTAACAGAAGATGTCATGCAATTTGTTGAGAAGAGCCTCAAGACGATGATCATCATTCCCATTTATAAGAGTCAGGATGACCTGGAGAAGACGCAGTTACTTCGAGTAGATTCCATACTCGAAGACTTCAAGAACTAGAAGGAAGTCGTGGACTCGAAAGGGAAATCGTCGGGGCGCCCCTAAAGAATTGCTTTTGTAACTGAAATTTTGCAAAGCAAATCAAACCATTGTACTTATTTCCATGCCCCAATCGGGAAAGGGAAGCTGGAGCATCGCTTCAGTATCCCCAACTATTATCAATATGAGTAGTGTAGTGCAGTCCATGGCACCTCTATAAATGGGATGATTGTAAATGAATGATGGTTTTTTGTTCTTTGGAGAAGAGACTGGTATTTTTATTGTTATTTGAATAAAAGACTGAAGACAATTGGGGAGACAATGGATTTTATGTGTATGACTGTGACTGTTCATATCTATGCATATATGTTTTGTGATTCTGAAGGTTAATCCTAGAATTATTTCCTGATTAATATTCTATGACTTAGAATCGTTATTGTTTTCCTTTACGAATACAACGACTCAGTAGCTTACTTTGTTAACTCAATTTGTATTGGTTGCAAACATCTCCTTGGTCAAAATTCTATATTTCTCATTACATGAATTCTTTCTATACGAGTAATATTATCTTTTACTATAATCACCTTACAGTTTTCTCCTTATCGGGATAGTTTAGTTTAGAACTAGTTAGAAACTGCATCTTAGAATAATAATCATACACCTTAACTTAACCTTTAGTTAGTCGATTTCACTTCTTCTTTTTTATCTTTTAATTCATCTGAGAACCTTCAGTTCTCAAATTCATTTTTACTTAGTTTGTAACGAGGCCAAAATCTAGTCGGAAGTTCTACCCCAAATGAGAGTGGGTCTAATTGGGACCTTCCATCGAGCCTTTTCCCTCATCTGATTGAGCGAGTCATTATGGCCCATCAACAGGTTTATCTGTTGGTTCTGGAGTAGGCTTTCTGGAATTATTCTAAGTAAAGGTTAAAGTGCTTGGGGGTGGCATTTGTTCCTATGTTTGGGTGACAATAGTGTGATATTGTCTATGGTTAAACGAGCACACCAAAATTTTAACATGGTATCAGAGTTGGTTTCCTTCGCAATAGTTTAACCATTGGAAGGAAGATATTCATTTTTTCTCACTATTAATCTCATTAAGCACTTTCTAAACCCACCAAGGAGGTCACCTAAGTAGGGCACATCTTTCCCCCGGTCCAGATCTGAAATTCTCTAATGTTGCAAAATTAGGGTTTCCTCATAAACCCTAAGTCAAGGCATTTGGCATTTAGAGGTTGAGTTGAAGACATTTCTTGGAGAAAGAAGGTTGCCTTGGTATTGTGCACCCTCTGGTAATATCAAATCCCATTCCCACAAATTATATTTTTTTCGTAATATTTCAAGTGCCCAAATAAGATGACTCCCAGCACTAATATTAATGAGAAGCTTGAGGGCGCTAACAAATTATGAGCATGGAAGTATAGAATCAAACTCATTCTAGAATAAAATGACCTAGAAGGATTTATTGAGAATGAAATTAAAGGGCCAAAGGGAGATGAAGGATCTGGTTAGAGCAAAGATAATCATCATTGATTCTATCAAGGATAACTTGATCCCTCATGTATCATCAATGAATACTCCCAAGCAGATGTTTGATTCTCTATCCATATTATTTGAAGGAAAGAACCTCAACTAAAATATGACCTTGAGGATACAATTGAAGAATGTGAATATGCAGAACTCAGAATCGATCCAATCCTACTTTACAAGAGTATCCCAGATTAAAGAGAAACTTGAGGCTATTGGAGATTCAGTTGAAGAAGCATAATTAGTGATGACCACATTAAATGGTCTCCCAAGGTCATGGGAATCATTTATTCAAGGAATATGTTCAAGGAAGAAATTAACCAAGTTCAACAGACTATGGGAGGACTACACTCAAGAAGAATCTAGAGTGGTTGCATGAGAAAAGAAACTAGTCGATGATGATCAAGCACTTGCAGCTCATGCAGGGAAAGGGAAATGCAAGAAATAGGTCCACCATCATCACAAGAAGTTCCATAAATGAAAAAAGTCTCAGAGAGATTACTCAACCTTCAAATGTTTCATTTTCCACAAGTTGGGACAGATTGTAAGGAATTGTCCTAATGCAAGAGACCAGGTCAGAAAAGGAAAGAATAAGAGACATCATACTCATGTCGCAGAAGACGATGAACCAGTTCAAAAGAGAGAAAAATAAGAAGATGATGAACAATATGTCTTGATATCAACGCTTACCAAAATAGTCACTCATGGAAGTGACACTTGGCTTATTGACAATGGTGATTCTAAACACATGATCGACTACAAGGACTCACTTTCAAGTTTAATTCAAAAGGAGTCACCTCATAGCTAGGAGATGATTATCAATATCCCATCAAAGGCGTAGGAGAAACTTCCTACAAATTGGATTCAGGAAAACCCTTGAAGATGATAGATATTTTATATGTTCCCGGATTGAAGAAAAATCCCCTTTCTATCTCATCATTGGAAGATAAAGGATTTAGAGTTTCCTTTGTAGATGGAGAATTTATCATGTGGCCAAGAGGAAAGACCATCAATGAAGAAATCGTGATTGGTTTCCAAGAAGGAGGACTATACAAATTGAAAAGGACACTCATATTCAACATTGGTGCACAACACTGTCAACCCGAGTGAGTTATGGCATAGAATACTTGCTCACTTTCTCTACAAATCATTACCAATCATGAGAAAGATGGCGACAGGTTTGCCAGAAATTCGAGACAGTCATGAAGGCATATGCAAGGGATGCGCTCAAGGAAATAATGTGAAGAACCCCTTTCCAAGAAGTGACAACAAAGCAAAAGGAATCTTGGAACTTGTTCACTCAGATGTGTGTGGACCAATGTTAGCCTCCTCTCTAAGCGGGTATGTATACTATGTTTCTTTTATTGATGATTATTCACATAAGACTTGGATTTACTTTTTGAAATGCAAAAGTGAAGTATTCAACAAATTCAAAGAATTCAAAGCGATTGTGGAAAATCTATCTGAAAAAAATATAAATATATTGAGGTCAGGTAATGGAGGAGAGTACACCTCATATGTCTTTAATACATTATACAGAGAGGTCGATATTAAGAGGGAGATCACTACTCCCTACAATCCTCAGCAGAATGGTGTGGCAGAAACAAAGAGTCGTACAATAATGGAAGTAGTAAAATCCATGATCCATGATCAAGACTTACCGATGCATTTATGGGTAGAAGCATCCAAGACCGATGTATATGTGTAGAACATAAGTCCTCATTATGCACTTGGGAACAAGAAACCTAAGGAAATGTTTTCAAGAGAAAATCCATAGGTCAACCACTTGAGGATTTATGGTTTCCCAGTATACATACATGTTCCCAAGGAGAAGAGATCGAAGATGGACCCTTCAAGAAATAAGGGAATATTTGTGGGATACAGTGAATAATCTAAGGCATATAGAGTTTACATTCTTGGTCACTGGAGGATCGAAACTAGCAGATATGTCACCTTTGATGAAGATACAGCTTTCAACAGATCAATGTAGAATAATTTAGATGAGGTCCATGATGAAGATCATGTAGCCCCAAGGATTGCGGATGGAGAGGGAGATAAGAAAGTTGTACTAGAAGAATGTGATCCAAAATATCATGACATGACGGAACCACAAAGACCTGAAGATCCACCTCAAGAAAAGACTAAGAAAATAAGACCAAATTGGGATCGTGAGATCATTCAGGATGCAGAGAAGTATGGTACTCCAGATGGAACTTTCATAGAAAGCAAGAATCCAATACCATATTCCAATTACATGGCATGTCTTAGTGAAATTATTGATGCAGAGCCTACCTGTTATGAAGAGGCTGCAAATAATAAATCATGGAAGGATGCCATGTGTTATCACTCTGTAAATTCCCAGAGGTTGTTATGAGGTAAGAAGAAACTTATCAAAGGTAACCTTAACCAACCGCTTTGAAACTGGAAGCTAGCCCTACCAGTTTCAGAGAGGGATCTCTCTGTGAGTTCTAGATCTATTTGAGTTTTTAAAGATTTTAGGCTAGTTAGAAAGAATATAACCAAGTTGTGTGTATTGTTTTTGAATGAAGTGGTTGAATATCAATTACGCTTCCATTGGGCTATGGGGTCTGTTTTTAAAAGATAGAAGTTAAAGACAACTTTACAAGATTTGTTCCACAGGGTGAGATAGTGCTAATGCTGGATTCTTTAGAAATAAAAATGGTGTATTGCTGAAAAGGTGAGATATCAGTTAAAACAAAAAAAAAGCATTTAAGAATTTATTTGTTATAACATCAGAGGAAAAACATTTAAATCTATGAAATATTAAGAACAGAGTACACAATGGTAAACTCTGCAACTTTAACTTCTTTTAAAGATTAGATTTTTGAAAGACAATATGATAACTGAGAAAGAAAAACTCGTACGCAGACAGAGGGAACTTCACCAACAATTTGACATGCAGGAATCCTGTGAAACTTCTCTTTGTATTACTGGAATAACTTCTTGATAAAAATTACAACAAAAAGAGCTTGCTTAGGCATAAATATCAATAACCCTTCCAACTTCTAAGTGAGAAATATTTATAATAAAAGTTACAACGACCCTGTCATTAATGATCAGGACGTGAAAGAGTCTAAGTCTAACTAACTAATCTAACAAGATGTGGAAATGTAGTAATTGATGATGATGTGTTGAATATCTCATGTTGATTTCGAGGAAGATCGTTGTTGAGTCATTCGGATGACCTCAATCTTGTTGTACACTGAGCTGGACACTGAGATGGACGTTGAGATGGATGATGCTTTGACTTTACTCAATCAAATCGCACAGCTCATCCCATCTCTGTGTGCTTGGGATGGTAATTTTCAATAACCGGCGGTAAACTTCGTCCATCTCGGTGTATTTAGAAAAAGTTGGCTTGATGATGAAGACATACTTGATCTCGTGCTGAATCCTGAGGTCATGCTGCAAAGTCTCCAAGAATGCTTTGCCCGTGATGTTGCCCTGTATCCCTGAAAACTTGGAACTGTCTTTGGCCACAATTGCGATCCTTTGCTTGTAATCAGACAAAGTCATTAATTTATCATTTAGGACACATAGATCAAGAAGACCCTTTTTCTGTAAGGCTTCAATCTTGCTAAAAAATCTTTGAACTCTAATGTCCATGTTCTGATCCTTTTCCTCCAACTGTAACATCAATCCTCTTTTAGTCAATACTCTGTTTACCTCAAGGATAGTCTATGTTCTGTCTTCGACTTTCAATTCTTCCAGCTATTCTTTGGTTTTGGAGTTCAGAAACTGGATGATCTCGTTGGTCATTGAGAGCATCTCACCCAGCTCTGTTCTTATCCTGTCAATGGCTTGCCTACTCTTTAACACCAAATCATCTTGCTCGAACATGATTTGCACCATGGGCCAAATTTCATTTATGGATTTTGCAATATTTGTCCATATGTTTTCCTTAGCTTCTGCTAATGTCTTGCCTGCAACTGTTTGTTTCTGGAGATTTTCTATTTCCTGCTTAAGCTTCTCTATTGCCTGTCTCTCAACATTATATCTTGTTTGGAAAGAGGATTTGAGTTCCTAGAAATTTTCAACCTCCCTTTTCAATCTATTAATCTTTGTCTCTTGCAAATGCATTTCCTCAATGGAATTTGCTAGCTCCACAATTTTTTCCAGTGTTGTCAATGGGGTTGCTGATGGAATTTCTGTTGTACTTACTTCTGCAATGGGAACTGCACTCAATGGGATGACTTCCATTGGTGTCATTTGTTCCTTTTCTTTCAATAATATTTCCAACTCTATCTCCATTTCTCTGAGTTGTGCGTTCTGCTGCATGATAAGCTTCAACAATTCTTCTTTCTCGTTTTCGGCTTCAGCTACCTCTTTAGCTTGTGAATCCTTTGTTGGTGGCAATTTCAATTGTTTTCTCAAAGATGCAATGTCAGCATTATTTTTCTTCAACATTTCCTCTGCTGCTTTAACATTCGAGGGATCATACCCAATCTTAAGCACCAACTCCTCTAAGTATTTTATTTTATTATCCTTTGCAAAAGAGGATATCTTCTCCAACTTCGATTGGGTCTAAACATTGCTTAAAGACACATGTAACTTAGCTATGGTAGAGGAAGCATGTGCTAATGTGGAGAAGACCATTTCTCCAGTCTGTCTGTGCAAATCCATCTGGTCAGCTGGATGGACTTGTTTAGTGTCAAAAACAATAGTTGACCTCTTGTAGTCAGTGATGTCTTTGGGGTGAGGCACCTGTGCTTGCAGGAATGCCAGATGCATTCTTCTTTTCTCTGTATCAAAGGCTGATAACAGTATGTGCTGTCCTATGGAAGTTTTCTTCCAGAACTGGGAGTAAGTGCTATTAGTCAACATCTGGTTCTTCTTTTTAATCATATCATATTTCTCAAAGATGCTTGCAGGTGTAGATCCTTGTGGAGTTTGGGTGGTCACAACTATTTATGTATGTTTCTTCGAGGAAGAAGTTGACACCACATGTTGTCTTCTCTCAATCACTGTGGCAGAGTAGGGCTCTTCCTCACCAGACATGTGAGTAGCAGGAGTGGTTTTGGGTTTTTTGTTGTATACTTAGAATTCTTTTGCTAATACCTTAGTGATTGAAGGTGAATCATCCTTTCTTGGCCTTTTTTCTTTGGGTATCTAAGGAGTAGCAATTGGTGAGATAGATACTGAAAGATATTCTCGTGGATCAATATCTACCAGAGTATTTACTTCCCATTCTGTCTGGTTCACATATTTTTCGATTTCTGGCTTGAGGGTGTGGGCATAGGGTGAACTTTTGTTCTTGGACCTCATCTTTGCAATGATCCCACTGGGGTCATATCTCCATATAAAACTAGTGTTGAATTTCATCTCCTTCAACAATTTGTCTGCATCTTCCCCAGCAACTCGATTGTTGCAAATAAATGGGCCTATTTGTCCTTTGATCCTCATCTGTTGTTTTTTCTTCAGAGACACAAAATGGATGCCATCTAAGTTTATCATTTGACGAATATATTCCAGTGAGAATATTCGAACATGCACATACTTAGGCAACTTGTATGGAGCTAGTTCGCACCCATACACTCTGATTTCTGTGTGATTATGGTATAGAAACCAATCTCCGGTCTTTGCCAGATCTGAAAGGTGCAGAACTCTTTGAATTTCTTCATTTATTCTTAGCTCAGGTCTTCCACTAAGCCTGCCTACAACTAGATGATAAAAAAATTCAATGAATTGTTTAAAAGTGAACTCAGTGGAGTTTCTCCTGAGCAGCGACGTCCATAATGTGACTACTTGAGGTTTTCCTTCCTTGTCTGTCTTCTGCATTGAGAAAGAGAACCTATCCGCCTGAAAAAAGACGAACATGTAAGCCAGGATGGATGAGTACCGTAACATGCCCTCTGTGGCGAACTGTGAAAACTACTCGTGAATGTTCTTCGCCAAGAAAGTGTTGTAGTCGAACTGAGTGGTGGATTTTTCCTCGGTAGTGAAAATGGATAGAAAACCCAATATAGGCTCATCCACCCATGAGTCTGAAAAATAATCAAGTAGCCAATAGAGTGATGAAATGACTTGGTTTCCCTTTTCTGAGAACAGGGAGGAAGGATAGGGGGGATTTGATTTGGGGAATTGAGCATCCTATGGGAGAAAAAATTTAAATATCTGGGCTCTTTGAGGAAAAGATAATTTCTGGTATAACTCTGTTATGATTTCGAGATTGAAAGGGGAGGCAGATTCATTTCTGGGTATCTACATCATCTGATCAATGGCCTCTAGCGTGATGAAGAATAGAGTTTTTCCAGATGATGAGACTATGGCTCTCTGGTCGGGAAGGTAATGAGCCTGGAATTTGAGGGCAAATGCAGGGAAATGATGGACCTGGGGAAAAAGATAAAAAGGAAGATTGGACTCCCAGAGCCCAATTTCATCGCTCTGATCTAAGAAAGTGTCTTTGAGCCATGACTGCAACTCCGCAAAGTCAACTTTGCATCTTGTGTCTGATATCAGATGATATTTGTCAGCCAATGGGATCTTGTCGAGGTCGACAGGAGGTGGGAGGAAAGGATTTTCCCCGGCTTCTGCTTTCTTGGATTTTGGTGCCATTACTATGAAGAGTACCTGCAATACAAACAAAATGTTAGTGGTAATGGATGTGGCTAGATGAGGCGTTGCAAAGGCGGAGGAAAATGAATCTCTTGATACGCAGAGAATGTAAATGGAAAGGGAGATGGTCGAAACGAGGTTGAATTTGAGTGGAGGGGTATCCGTTTGGGCGAACAAGGACAGGTTAGATGGACAATGGGTATGTGGCTAGTCATAAATGGCCAACGGGTCATTTAGAGCATGAGAGTGTAGGATGAAGGATGTCTGAAGTGTACCTCTGGTCAACGTGTTCACTGGTGATTGCAAGGCGAACGTGAAAGATATGACCTGTAATGGTTAAATGGATGGGACATGTTGATGGGGTCATGACGTGGAACTTGCAGAGGGTGGTGGTGAATCGTAATGCTAATAGGCAGAAAAATTTTGGAGAGGGGGAGTTGGGATGCAATGAGGTGACGCCACGTTGCAATGGAGCCTGCTTGGATTTGTTTCACTCCAGACCCCCCCCCTTTAGTTAAAGGCAGAACAGTTGGGGGGGGTCCGGGATTCCTTTTTGACTGCTGATCTAGGCACATCCGGATCAGCCATTGATCTGGGCGCGTTGTTTAACATCATGTCGGACCCCCCTCCCCTCCATTAAAAGCAGAATGGTCGGGGGGGTCCAGAATATTTTGTGGACTGTCTGATTGTGCACTGGTGGGATGGCCATAGATCTGAGCACACATCTTAAACATCTTTTCGGACCCCCCCCCCATCGTTAAAGGTCGAACGATCGGGGGGGTCCGAAATCTTTTCAGAGTCGTAGATCTGGGCGCTCACCGCTCAGTCGTAGATCTAGGCCCGATTCAACATATGGCGTGGGACTTAGGCTTAATGAATTTTTATGGGTTTTGCGCAATGCTTCTTCTGCTCTTTATCACCATGGGATTAGAAAAACACCTCATCATCCAAAATCTTTCATTTTTCATCAATCATCATACATATTTATTGAAAAGAAATGGTTTAACCTATGTCCTACCCTACATCATTTGCACCTTTAGCCCAACTTAGACTGTTGGACTAAGAAAATACTCTACCTAGGGGTTATTTGACCAAGATTAGGTTGTTTGGTCAAATTTATTCACTAACTAACCTATCATCTTGACTAAGATTAGATAGTTTAGTCAAGCTTATTCACTAAGACTATCAACATCAATTTAAAAGGACTTGGCCATGCTTAAACTGTATGGACCAAGCCATTGTTATTGCATGGGGCTTCATTTAATTTATTTTATGCCCTCTTTTATTCTTTTCTCATTTTCTTTTTCTTTTTCTTTTCTTTCTTTTTCTTTTTCGGAATGCAGTAGTCTCTACAAATCAAAAACACTGAAGGGAACAAAAATACAATCAACAGTTGATCCTATAAATTATAGGGTTATAACACCATGATTGAGGAGTACCAATGCATCATAAAGAATGATGTGTGGGATGTGGTTCCGATACCGAGAGATAAGTCGATGATAAGATCAAAGTGGACTTACAAAATAAAACATTTAGCAGATAGAAGCATTGAGAAATATAAAAAAAGATTTGTGGCACGTGGTTTCTCCCATAAAGAAGGAATAGACTATGAGGAGAAATTTGCTCATGTGGGAAGATACACTTTGATTAGGACCATTCTTGTGATAGTTGTGATAATGATTGAGACACATGACATGCAGTCTCATGTGTGCAAGTTGAAGAAAGCCTTATATGGATTAAAGCAAGCACCCATGGCATGGTCTGACAGGATTGATAGTTTTCTGATGAGCTTGGGATTTACTGAGAGTAAAGAATACTCCAACCTTTACTATAAGGTTGAGGATGGTAGACCAATGATACTACTATTGTATGTGGATGACTTGTTTCTAACAGGGGACGAGAATCTCATCGCACAGTGTAAGAGGAAACTTACTGCAGAGTTCGAGATGAAAGATCTGGGTATGATGCATTACTTTTTGGGTCTAGAGGTATGGCAGAGACCGGATGAGATTTTCCTTAGTCAAGGAAAATATGTTGTAGAGATTCTTAAGAGATTCACAATGTTGGAATGCAAAGCCATTCCTACACATATGGTGACTAATTTGAAGTTGTTGAGTGATACAAATTCAGAGATAGTAGATACCACCGTGTACAGAGAGATAATAGGTCCGTTGTTGTACTTGACAAACACGAGACCAAATATATGTTTTGCGGTAAACACCTTGAGTCATTATATGGTTGAGTCGAGACGTGTTCACCTAGTTGCAACAAAAAATGTGATGAGGTACCTAAGGGGTATAGTTTATTATGGTATCATATATGTTTCAGATTGTGAGATAATCCTGCAAGGCTATGTTGATGCATATTGGGTCGTTAGTGTCGTGGATCAGAAGAGTACATACAGATGTTACTTCAGTTTGGGATCCGCTATGATCTCATGGTTTAGAAGGAAGCAGACCTGTGTGGCACTCAGTACGGCCGGGGTAGAGTACATAGCAGTATGTTCAACATGTAGTGAAGCAGTGTGGCTTCGAAAGTTACTTGCAGGGTTGTTTGATCTCGAGTTAGAGGAGACTTGCATATTTTGTGACAACTAGAGTTGCATAAAGCTGATAGAGAACCCAGTGTCTCATGACAAGTCCAAGAATATCGAGATCAAGTACCATTATATCTGAGACATGGTACATAAGGGAGAAGTGAAGCTCCAGTATGTTGCTACTGAGGATCACATAGTTGATGTGTTGACCAAGCCTCTATCAAGAGTGAAGTTTGAGTACTTCAGGGACAAGCTTGGTGTGGTCTGAAAGGACGTACCCTTGTGATAGGGTATGATGTGTTACAGTTGCTACTCCAGTGAAATAGTCTGGTATACATAGCTACTCCTGTGAAATAGTCTTATATGTTGTTATATTGCTACTCAAGTGAAATAGTATGGTACGCATAGCTACTCCAGTGAAATAGTCTGGTACGCATAGCTACTCTAGTGAAATAATCGGGTACGTTGTTATATTGCTACTCCAGTGAAATAGTTTGGTACATTGTTATATTTCTACTCCAATGAAATAGTCTGGTACATTTTTATATTACTACTCCGGTGAAATAGTCTGGTACGCATAGGTACTCCAGTGAAATAGTCTTGTACACTGTTATATTTCTACTCCAGTGAAATAGTCTGGTACGTTGTTATATTGCTACTCCAATGAAATAGTTTGGTACACATAACTACTCCAATGAAATAGTCTAGTACGCTGAGATATTTCTACTCTAGTGAAATATTATGCTATGCATAGCTACTCCAATGAAATAGTCTGATACGTTGAGATATTGATACTAAAGTGAAATAGTCTGGTACGTTGAGATATTGCTACTCTAGTGAAATAGTCGGGTACGCATAGCTACTCTAGTGAAATATTCTGGTATGTTGAGATATTACTACTCCAGTGAAATAATCTGGTATGCATGTTATATTGTTGTGATTCCCAGTTAGAGTGTCGATCAGTAGCATCAAAGGTTACTAGATGGAAGGCCAACCAATAATGTTGTAGGTGTTTCTAGCCTAGAGTGCCAACCAATAGTGTTGGAGGTGATTTCCAGCTAGATGCCTAATGTGTGGCTATGATGGTGATGCTTGTGATATGATCTATGCTATCATGAGATAGCTTGTGTGGCTATAGTGATGCTACCTGTAGACTAGTCTGCAAGACTATGTGGGTCTTTCTCATGTCATGTGAGATAGATGGATGTGTTTGGAGCCATTACATGAACAACATCTTAGTTAATACCTCCCTAGCTAAGAGGGAGTGTTGATGTTTTGGTATTTGTAGGAGGTATTAACCTCCATGTGTAACCTTTGACTTAGAATAGAATATTCCAGAAGAAAGAGAACCATTAAACAGATGTTAGAAAACCCTAGGAGATAAGTCATCCTCAAGAGAAATAATAATAAAGTAATAGATGCATCCAGAAGGAGAAGTTGGCCCCATTCAATTGGTTAGGATAGTATAAATAGGCAGGCGCCTAACTCATTTGGATACACTCACTTAGCCAGTGTGTAAGTCTAAGGAGGAACTACAGTGGCATCTAGGGCGCAAGTTTGGAGAGCAGTAGTTGCAGCTAGAAAGGGCACAAGTCTAGAGGAATAGTGCAATAGTATTTTTGGCATCTCTCTTTTTATTCTCTTGGTATAAGGTACGCTATATTTGTATGGTTATTGTGTTGTTGCTACAACAGTATTGTGGCTAGGGTTTATCTATTGGTTCTGGAGTAGGATTTTCGGAATTATTCTAAGTAAAGGTTAAAGTGCTCGGGAGTGGAATTTGCGCCTATGGTTGGGTGACAATAGTGTGATATTTTCGATGGTTTAACGAGCACACCAAAATTTTAACACCTCCTATTGTAGGGATTTTGTGCCCTGCAAGAGCTGAGCTCCCTTAGGTTCTTCCTATATCTAAGACATGAATAAAAGTGCAAGATACAGAGTTCCCTAGACCTGATCTATATGATAAGTAACTAAGGAAATGTGACAAAGGATCACACCTTATTTCTAATGGTTGTCCCTGCATACTCCTGGTTAGCCTTTCATTCCACAATCGTTCATGCTCCAAATGATACATATCTACACACAAGGCAACAAAAGACCTTCCAAATATCAAAGCAATCATATAGATATTAGATCTACTAACAAGTCATATCTCATAACATTACTAGATCTATACAAATGGGAACTTATGAACAAATAACTAATCATATAGAGGGAAACACTTAGTACACTTTCTATTAAAACATAATAACAACAATATAGCTTACATATGAAGTAGTTGATGAGCAAATATCTCTCCAAGTTATTTTCCCAAGCCTTGAATCCAAACCAACAACATAAGTTTGCTAATATTTTCTCCCCCCTTCTCATGGGAAATGACTTAGTTCTTATAGGACTTTAGGGATAATACCAAAGGGTAAGTAGGATAAGATCTTCAAGCTCCCAATAGCAGCCTTATCGAGACTAGACCCTAAGAAATCAGAGGAGGATCGCATGCAATTGAAACCAAGTCAAAAAATGGAGCTTCTAGGCACGATTGCGACCAATACACATAGACAGAGCAACTAGTCACTCTAAGGAAGACTAGGGAGAGCAACCAACCCCTTCAGTTGCCCCCTTAAGGAAGGTCAAGGGAAAGAAAATGGAAATTGAGCTAGAAACTGAGGGAGAAATGGATGAAAATGGTTGTTTTGAGTGTATGACCTCAAGGGGATGATGTCCCAAGGATTAGGGGGTTAATAACTCTATAACATATGCCCCCTAAAGTGTGAGGTCGGAAGAGGTGTATGATGGCCAAAACACTTTACCAATAAAAGGTGCAGAGCTATGGGCAAAGAAGCTTGGAGAAGAGCATCGCCAATTCTGTAGAAAAATTTCCCTTAGGTGGGCATACCCATGCTCAATAAAAAGACTAGAGCATAGCCACCAATAATACACTGCAAATCCATGCAAGACACATATGACTAGGTCATGGCCATGAAAAATACATTGTGGATCCATGTCGCAAGTAATATCATAGCCATGACAAAATACAAATGTGGATCTATGATGTAGTGTATCGATCAGTGAGATGACTCAATGACGAAGCAATCTTTGAAGTACTTGTGACAAATCGCCAATGCAACTTGGGAGAGGGAATGAACAAATAGGAACAACAACTTATCCCAAGGTCTTTGACTTACATTCAAAAGGTATGAATCTATAACATGTGAATAAGTGAGTTGATGTTGAGCATGGTAGAAATCGTTGGATTATCAGTCATTAATGCGAACCGTTAACCGATGCAAGAGAATCCACCAATAATGATAGTGGAGCTCAAGATACCTAGTAAAATACACGAAGTGTGAAAAAAGGTGTTGATGTTGAACACTTGTAGAATCATTCGACATGAGCCAATGATGAAAACCCACCATCAGAATGCAAGGAGACTGGCCACTGATGTCTGCAAGCTCCAGGATACTAAGGGGTTTCTAGATTTTGATCCTGGATAATGAGTTGAAGTTGACATGATGCAATCTGTCTAAGGAGGGCCTTCAAGTATCCCCCATCAATCGACGTGAAAAAAGTACAGATGATGTGAATATTGTAATGATAGAGCACAACTGACACAGAGGTGATTAGCAGAACTAGGACGAAATATGGAAAGTGGTCGACAAGGGATCACTATCCTTGAACAAGTATGCATGACAAATGTCTTGACTCGGCAGCACTGACTCAAAAAGGACCATAACCAAGGTCATGAAAGATGGGGATATGAAGTCATCAATGGGACACGACACTTAAATGGAGATGGTAACAAAGGAGAGACAATGGATAACCTTACTATTGTAGTGGAAGTTGGAACAAGTCCATTGTTCAAGGATGACTCAAAAAGTGACAGTTGTCATATGAGAAAGGTAATAATGTGGAAAAACCCTCTAAAAATCCCAACCATGAATAGTGAGTACCTCTTTATAATTCTATGAGCCTGAGGAGGATAACATCTACTCGATATATCTCATTTGAGAATGAGTCCCTCGACATACTTTTAAAGAACCTGGAGAAGGAGCGGTTTGATCCCGTAAATGAATTATGGGTCCTTCAATGTAGAGTTTAACGAGTCTGTAGAAGGTAAACTATAGGGTCTTTTCATGTTGAAGGAGTCTAAAAAGAACTTAAAGAAGACTACATATACTTACCTGTGGATTTTTCTCGAGCCCAGGTAAGTTTGTGCTCGCCGGTGTTTTCAGTTTTATGGATTCTGAAAAACTTAAAGAAGACTCCATGGGGGATACTTTTATTGTAAATTTAGTCTCCTAGGCTTGAAAAATTTTAAAACAATGCGAAGGAGAACTCTCCTAACCACAAGTGATAGGGTTTTCCTTTTTCGTAAATAGTTTGAAGAGACCAAAAAAGAGATAAACTATCGCTCAACAGACATGCTTTCTAATTCACTTTAACGAGAGTGAAATACAACAAGATCGCTCGACTATATTTTCATTTTTTAACGAGTTCAAAAAGAGCTTAAAGAGTCCTCAATCATGTTTCCATAACTTATAATAATAGTGTTCCTGCCAAGAAAGTAATTAGTATGTGGTCCCAAGAGATAAATGTCCAGAAAGAGAAGAAAATTAACTATTTCTAGTGTGAAAAGGGGTAAAATGAAACCACTTATGGAGTGAAAAGGAAATTTTTTACCTCATTTTACTTATTTACCTTTGTAAAAGTTTGGAGAGCTCTTTTCTTCTCAAAATTTGGAGTGGATATTGTGGAGCTTGGAGCCACAGATCCTGCAGCTTTCAGATACCAAGTAATAGATCGGATCCTAACTCGCAAAACCCATGTTTTTGTTTTTTTATTTCAGTCGTTTTTTAAGTGGTATTAAGCCAAAAAAAAAATCCAAATTGTGGTCACCCCTGACCTCTATTTTGCATGCGACCAAAGGATTCGGTCGCTCTGAGTTGAACTGGGAAGGGAGACCGATCGCTCCTAAGGATAATTTGAGGGGTGATCGAACCTTGAGCTCGCGACCGGTTGCTCTGTGGAGAAAAAGGGTCAACAACTGAAGGATTTGGTCGCTCTATCCACCAAAGGCTTGGGAGACTGAAGGATTCGGTCACTCTATCCACCAAAGGGTGGGGAGAACGAAGGTTTTTGGCCAAGTTTTTTAGTGTATTATGATGCTTTTTTTATGTAAATGGGTTTCTAATGCAATTTTTTATGTTTTGTGGCAGGTGCGGGCATCATGTTGAAATGGAGAGAGCGATAACATGAGTTGAATGATAATGCAACAATAGATGATCCTACCACTCTCGATGCATTGAGAGATTGTGGGTTATTAAAATTCTTCTTCTGTCAAAACATGCGGGCACAACCACTCATGTTACAGATATTGGTAGACATGTGGGATGATGATTGTCAACACTTTGTTGTACGATATAAAGCATTGACTCTGGAGGTCGAGGACATATACTTTCTGACAGGATTGTCTCGTCGTGGTGCGACAGTGTTTTTTGTGGGTGCTAGGCAGGGCATTGTGTAAAAAGTGGATGACTATGTGACATGCTATTGTCACCTGGGAACACAAAAGAGAAGAAATAAGTTGTCAATTGGGCAAGTACAGGATTTGACCTTGCATATTATCTTATTTACCATCACACAATCAGTCAGAAGTACAGGTCCTCACTTGGCTTCAAGAAGCCAGGTGGATTATGTCGTGATGTGTGTCTCCTCGACGGTGTACAACTGGTGTGGAGCAGTGTTGGAAAATATGAAAGACCAGTTAACAAAATGCAAGTTGGGGCAGCAAAAGCAATTTTTTTATTGATCAATTTTGTTATCTTTCTTCTTCGAGTGAGTGCCCACTTTATGTCCATGGGATGGGGTTCCAAAAACTGGGTTCTGGGATCCAGCGATGAAAAAGTGGACTTATTTACTTTCACGACTCGGGGGAGGGCTCAATTTCAGTTTGATTCAATTTTTTTCCAATAGTGGGATCGCCAAATAGTGGCGATAGATGACTATGCATATCATGGTGTGGATTACCGTGATGACCAAGATATTGTGTTGTCTGAGGGAAAAATGTTTAGTGACGAATTTGGTAAGAAAGATAATTTGTTCAATATTTTTGGTATTTTTGAGTTTATAATGTTTTTTGTGTGTAACATAACAAATACTTGTTGGGGTGTAGATTATGCACCAATACGTCTGATGGGGATGTCGCCATTGATTCGGCAAAGCTAACAACTCGGTGGTGGGAGAGAGCATCATGGATGAGAAGCGGATGCAGAGTTGTTAGAGAACCTCGAGAATAACCTCGAGCGCTTGATTGTGGGGATTTTTGTGCCACATATGGATGACATACCTTTGCATATGCAGAGGACTGTAGTAGGTGTAGGGAATCGGTTCGGGCGCCTTCTGCGGAAGGTTGTAGGAGCAGTACTCGGTTCCCACTTTATATATATATATATATATATATATATATATATGACTTTGTTATTTATGCTTATCTACATGTGATGATGTGTACATTGAATGCTTGATGTTGAAAAGTATTAATGATTTAAATGCCAATTTATGATGAAATTAGATAACGAATGTGCTAGGTGATTTAGATGTCATGGTATATGTTCATACTAAATGTAATCAAATGATCTTTCCAAGAATCGTACCCGTAAATATTTTTTAAAAAGAATAGGATGTCAAATGGAGTAAGTTGAATTAAGTTGGGAAACGACCAGTTCGGAGTCTAGGTGTACTATCAAATGACTAATGCCCAAAGAGGATGCTTCAGTTAGAAGTTCAATGATGATACTATATTCAACAACATTATTGGTTGCAGGGCCTAGGTAGATGCCCCCATAACTGACTATGCCATGTGTGGGTGAAATGAGTACCCAAGCTGCGGAAGCAACATTCCCAGAGGTGTGACTAGCTCCATCTACATATCCCAAATAAGGTAAAGGGAACGATGACATTTGCAACGTTAAGTATTGGGAAAAATGAGCAGATTGACAAAGTCTAAAATACAAAAGGAAAACAAAACCAACTATAACACACTAGAAAACGTATGGTACAAATGGTATAAAAACACTAAGCAATGAAAAACCTCATGCGTAGTAATTTTTCAAGTAGAGCCCATTACGGGGCTCCGAAAGGATATTGCCTTCATAATCAGCTAAGTCATAGGATCCTTTTTTAAGAGCATGTTTGAAAACATAGGGGCCATTCCACAAGGGTTCGAATTTTCCTACGCCCAATTTATCACGGTCTTGGTCGTAGACCAACACCAAGTCACCTTCTAAAAAATTTCGAGGGCGAATTTTTTTATCATATTGTGACTTTACTCGCTTTTGTTGGGATTCGTTATCCATGATGGCCTCACAATGTTTCTCATCAAGGCGAGAAAATTATAGTAGTCATTCTTCTTCAGTGGAGGTGTCGGGCAAGAGTTCAACAGGTAGCTTAAGCGAAGGAATTTCGCATTCAATAGGTAGTACTGCCTCCAAGCCATACAAAATTTGGAAAGGTGTAAATCCCGTGGAAGTCTTGGTAACGGTTCGATATGCCCACAGGGCTAAAAATAACATTATATGCCAATTGGATTTATGTTTTTTGATCATCCTTTGAACATGGTTTTGAGTACCTTGTTAATGGACTCAACTTGACCATTTGCTTGTGGATAGTAAGGAGAAGAGTGCTCTTGGTCAAAATGCAAAAGGGTAGATAACTCAGTCATCATAGTGTTGTAGAAATGTGAGCCATGATCAGTCACAATAGAGTTGGGTACACCGAATCTTGTGATAATATGATTGAATGTGAATAATGATGTAGTTTTTGAATTATTATAGTATGTGGGCATGGCTTCTTCCCATTTAGTGAAATAATCAACGGCCACAATTATGTAATTATGAATGACAACAAAAGGGGGTTTACATGTGATAAAATCAATGCCCCATTTAGCAAAAGGACCAACTGCAATGACGGAATGGAGGGGAGCGGGATGTGCATGCATTTTCTTAGAAAAAATTTGGCACGGGTGGCATTTTTGGACTACATTCATGCAATATTTAAATATTTTGGGCCAAAAATATCCTGCGCGTAAAAATTTTGGGGCAGTGGCTTACCCAGAAAGATAACCACCACATGCTTCAGAGTGACAGTCATTAAGAATTTTTTTTGCTTATGAATGGATGACACATCGGCATAACACCATATCTACCCCACGATGGAAAAGTGTGTCACCAACGATGAGGTAGTGTTAGTATTGATGGCGTATGTAGCGACAATCATCTTTTGACAAATGAGGGTGGAATTATTGGGTCTAGAGATAAATGAGAATGTCTCCATACCATGGGTCAAAAGAGTCGATGAGGAGAAAAGATTCAACAGGTAATGAATCTTGGACCACATATTCGTTAATGACTCAGGGAAGATCGTTCATTAATTCTCCAAAGACTAAGGATTTCTTGGATTTGGGGGTAGAGAACTCGAGGTCAAATTATTGTGATAGGACAATCCATTTCGAGTAGTGACCTCCTAATATCTGATGTGATAATATATATTGCATAGGATTGGTGTCAGATATAATGGTAGTAGTTTGAAGCATAATGTAATGTTGTAATTGTTGAAAAATGAAAACTACTGCTAGTGCCAACTTCTCGACATAAGGATAATGAAGTTCAGTGCCAACTAATCCCTTACTGAGGTAGTAAATAACATGTTCGTTGTGGTATTCATCAGTTTGGACTAGTACTATTCTGATAGTAGTACCGGATGTCACAAGAAACAAGATAAAATCTTGATTATAATTTGGGGGTTTCAATAGCGGAGTGGATGTAAGAGCATGCTTTAGCCGATTTAAAGAACGTTTAGCGCTTGTTTGTCCCAAATGAATGGGATACCCTTTTTAAGTAATCTCATGAAACCCTTAGTAATATTTACGTAGTTGACAATGAACCGTCTTAAGAAATTTGCTTGTCCTTGCAATTTCTGAAGTTGGTTAATAGTAACGGGAGGAGGAAAATTGATAATGGACTCAACTTTAAGGGGATAAACTCAAATCCCAAACCTAGATACAATAAAACCAAGGAGATGGATAGATTCCACAACAAATATGCATTTGTGTGGATTAAGATGGATGTTGTAATGTCGGCAGAGAATAGAGATTTGTCGTAGATGATCGATATGATCTTGCCGCTTAGGAGATCTAGCAGGTAGGTCGTCTAGATAAGGCTGCACGATATGTTTAATGTCATGGAAATAATAAGACATGGCCCGTTGGAAAGTGGCGCCATCATTTTTGAGACGAAAGAATAGATTTCAATAAGCAACAGTGCCCCATGGGCATATAAAGGTGGTTTTGTGTTGGTCCTATGGTATGATTTCAATTTGATTATAGCCAAAGAAACTGCCCATGAACGGGAATACTTTGCATCCGGCACAATCATCGATGAAGGGGGTGGGGAAATTGTCCTTAGGACAAGCCTAGTTAAGGTACCTATAATCAACACATACTCAGATCGTGCCTTGCTTTCTGGCTACAGGTACGATATTGGAGACCCATTCTATAAGGGCCATGAGATAGATGAAACCAACGTTCAATCATTTTTGAACTGCAACCTTGATTGTTGCGACTTTCCATGGGTGAACTAGACGGAGTCGTTGTCGAACAAGACGAGCTCCGGGATATGTATTGATTTCATGAACAACGATCAGTGGGTCAATTCCTGGCATTTCTTCATATGACCAGGAAAAAATATCATGGAACTCTTTAAAAAGGGCAGTGTAGCATTCAATCTCTTCAGGAGAGAAGTCTGCACCTATCTGGATGTGTTTCGTGATCCTAGGTTTAACTGAAATATCGATGGAGATAGTCTTAGAAATATTTCCCAAGTTGCCTTTTGTTGGAGAAGAATATGACATGGAGGGTAACAGGGACAGGTCTGGGGTGTCAATAGAAATGAGGGTTTGAATATGTGTTTCTATCCTCTCTTGATTGGGGAGGAAATAAGATCGGTGGTGATGGTCTTCCCAGGGTCAGTCTTGAAGAGACATGACTTCCATTATGTCTTCATCTAATGGGAGGATGAAATCTATGAAGTCATCCTTGAAATGTTCAAGGGTAACCCAATAAGGAGAGGAAAATTGATCTGCCTCCTCATCCGGTAGGAGTTTGTAATCAATGCTAGTAGATTCTCATGTTGTCTAGATGGGCGAATATGATAATTCGGTTGGGGATAAAGGCATGGAAGCTCTGAAAGATTCTATATTGGAGGAGTGAGGGATTACGCAAGGGTCGAAAGAACCAAGGGATTTACCACAAAAGGAATAGATCATATTGATTAGAGATATTTGAGGGATATCGGGTGCAGGTAAAGGGAAGGTTCCCATAAGGGTTGGATAGAGGCATACACCTATACTCTAATATTCGGGTGTTGACTCGCCTATGAATGGTACATTTTTGTTGGGGTTAAGTCGCACATTGGGTGTACAATAATCAAGTTGGTCTATTGTCACTATCTTTCCTTGGTGGGGAAAGTAGATAATTCGAAAGATAAAGGATGTTACTTCCTTCATATCATAAAACCAAGTATGACCTAAAAGGATATTGTAGTTTATATTATCATCGATTACTTCTACTTCAACGGAGCTGATTTTACCAGCTAGTTCGATTGGTAGGGAGGGAAAGATACCATGAGGTTTGAAAATTTTTCCATCAAAGGCCTTCAAGATGGTTTCCAATGTAGTAAGTTGTGGAGAGCCTAAGGATTTCCAACAAGTCATTGACATAATACAAGTGGTCACACCTTCATCGATCACGGCTCGAAAAACATTTTGGTTAAGTGAACGAACGGTAATTGGTAATGCAAGTTGGTGTGAAAGGCAGGGTTCACTTTGGTCAATGTTAAAAGAGATAATGTTCGACTCTGAGGGATCGATTCCCCCAATGGTTGTTAGCAAATATTTTTGTTGGGTCGAACAAATCTACAATACTTCGAGGGCGGACATGGCACATGGGGCTTGAGCGAGATTCTCCACTATACTATAGTGTTGGGTTGATCGAGCATTAGGGTTATGTGTCATATGAAAAAGTACCCCTTTTGGGGGGCGAAAAGCGGGTTCTATACTTGGTTTCTCGAGAGTTAGAGGGCCATTGGGTGGAGTTGGATTTGGAGAATATTTTGATGGAGGATTCTTATCCTGAGAGTCATAATTCTTAGCTCTGGTGGATAATGTCATGGATTTAACCATCATTTGGGGGTGGATGTGTTTGCACAACCAATTGTTGTTGCTGGGGGGGAAATTATTTTTTAATATTGCGGGTGTAGAAGAGGATGGGCCTCGTTGGAGATATAGATGGATTTCGGTGAGATGAGGACAATCTTTGGTGAAATGATCCTCTTTACAAATCATGTAGGGATATTTGGCCTTTCGTTTAGGTTTACCCTCAGCATTGTTTTCTTGTGTCTTGGGGCTGGACTGCTAAAAAAAAAATTTATTTTTCTTATTATTGTTACCCTTCTTTTCTCCTCTGGATGCCTCCGGGTTTTTGGGTGCAACTGACTGCACCGTATTAACCTCAAAGGTTTGGGGAGGGGGCTTCATTGGAGTGTTTGTGTGGACAGATGAGCTAGGATTGGTAGATTTATTTGATTGGTTGTGTTGCCTAATCATCTAACCAAATGAATCAGTAGAAACATGACCAATCATACCATCTACATGGGGTCTGGGTGCAGGTTTGGTTGGATCATTTGATGGTCGAGGAGCATGGGGAATCAAGTTGTAAAACGTGTTGGACTGAGAATATACTAAATCTAGGTATTGGGCATGAGAGATGGCTTATTCCTCGGTAATGACACCTCCCATGGCGACATCTCGAGCGATAGGTGGAAAAAAAGACTTGGTAAACCAATCAGCTAATAGTTGGTCCGATATTGTGGATTTAATTAGTCGTCGACGACGTATCCACTCATGAATGTGATCAGATATATGGGTGGAGGTCGATTGGCATAATGAGGTTAAAATATCAGTATCGTTTTCATATCTGATCGGTAATTGGAAGTGTGTCAAAAATTTCATAGCAAGAGAATTAAAGTAGTAAAAGGAGTTCTGCAGCAGCTCTATATACCTTTTGGTTCCAAATCCTATAAGAGTTTGCTGGAAAAGTCGTAATCGGGTGGAATTGTCCATCAAGGTGTTCCTCAGCAGCTCTATATACCATTTGGTTGTGGATCATCTAAGAGTTTGCTGGAAAAGTCGTAATCGGATGGAATAATCCATGAAGGAGTTCGAAGAACACCATAGGTGGAAAGTAATCACGTGATTGTTTGGATATTCTCCAGGATTTCCATCGAACTTGGGAATATCGGAAGGGAGTTTGACAGGAATGGTGGGCCAGAAAGGGAAATGTTGTATGGGATCATCATTCAACCTTGAAAGATCAGGAAAATATAAGGTGGGTTATGTGGAGGTCGGTTATGTGGTCCTCCTCCTTATGGTTGTTGTTATGGAGGTCTGGCAGGGGGCCTCCACCATAAGGTGGTTCTCCAAGGGGTCTGCCTCCAATATCAGGTGGTCCTCCAAGAGGGACTTCACCATAGGGTGGTCCTCTAAGGGGTCCTTCTCCATAAGGTGGTCTTCTAGGAGGGCCTCAACCATAAGGTGGTCCTCCAAGAGGCTTGCCTCCATAAGGTCGTCTCCCAAGGGGTCCTCTAAGGGGTTCACCTCCATAGGGTGGTCCTCCAAGAGGTCCACCAAGGGTTCCCCCACCATAGGGTAGTCCTACAGGAGGTCCACCAAGGGGTCCCCTAGAGTGAATATGTCCCTAAGGCTGGGGGTTTCCCCCTGTTGGGTATCTATTATATTATTTGCACAAGAAATTTTTCTGCCTCGAGAAATGTGTCACATATTTAGGTGGTTTTTCAGCACATGGTTTCTTTGTCGATGGTTTTCTATTTTCGGTTAAGGAATTAGGGTTGTTGACTAATCCAAGTCATTGGGTTAGGGTTTTGGATGTCGTTGGATCCTATATGTGTATTGTAATGTAAACAACGTATCACTATGAATGAATATAGAATATGTTGGTTTTCCCAGTTTGGGTTTCCAGGGGAAAAATGTCTATGTAATGTTTGTATTTTCCATTGTATCTTTTTTGTTCTTTTACTGAAAATATGTTTGCAGAAAATATTGTTCAAGGTTAAAATCTACATTTGGTATCAGAGCTTTCTTGGCTTTAGGGGGACGCCTTTGTGATCAATGGTTTGGCTTGGGACTATGATAATCCTTGTTACAGTGGGAGATTTGTGGTATTGAGTTTTCAGGTGAAAATAAATGGCAAGCAATTCGAAAATGGAGATAGAGAAGTTTAATGCGAAAATTTTTGAGCTGTGGAAACTCAAGATGGAAGATTTGTTGGTTGACATAGATCAGTGGATCGCGGTAGATCCAAGTACTACACCTACAGGAACTTCAGCAGATGACTGGAAAAATTTGAATCGGAAGGAAAAGAGCACAATCTGACTGTGCCTCTTAGATTCAGTATTACTAAATGTGTCAGAGGAAGCTACAGCCAAGGATTTATGGGAAAAGTTGGGGAAGTTGTATCATTCTAAGTCCCTAGTAAATAAAATATTCCTACGAAATAAGTTGTATAACCTAAGGATGAGAGATGGAGACTTGGTGGCAGAGAATTTGAACACCTTCAATACTGTGGTAATTCAATTAGTATCTATTAAGATTAAAATTTCAGATGAAGATAAATGAATCAGTTTATTGTGTTCTTTACTAGACTCCTAGGATAGTCTGGTTGTGGCCATAGGTAGTAATACAACTGCCTTGAAGTTTGATGAAGTAGTCCAATCCTTGTTGTCAGAGGAGATGATATGGAATAATATGGAAGGACAGAGCACAGATGCATTATTTGCAAGAGGACGTTCCCAGGAAAGAAATAGATCTAAGTTCTCAAGTGGGAGATCTAAGTCTAAGGGTAGATCTAAATATCCCGGAAAGTTTGTAAATGTATGTTGGAGATGTGGAAAAGAAGGTCACTACAAGAAGCAGTGTAGATCCAAAGTTGAGAAAAAGAAGGGATATGAAGAATCTTCTTTTACAAAAGAAAATACCCCCAAGGAAGAAGGAGGGGATGTGTACTTGGATTCTTCAAGCACACATGCAGATCATGAGGAATGGTTAGTTGACTCAGGTGCATGCTTTCATATGACTCCCCGCAGGGAGTGGTTCTGTGAATATGAAAGGTATGATGGAGGTAATGTTTTCTTAGGTGATGATTCGATAACTAGAATCATAAGACGAGGAAAAGTCAACTTGAGGCTCATAGATGGAAGGATTAGAAAAAATCCTGGAGTTCTACACATCCCAGGTTTGGCTAGAAATTTTATTTTTGTAAGCAAAATGGACGATGCAGGGGTAAAAACAATAATTGAAAAGGAAACCTGTAGGATGGTTCGAGGAGCAATGGTGTTGCTGAAGGGAGTTCGGTTTGGAACTCTGTATAAGATGGAAGGAAGAACTATTAGTGATGGGTGTAATAGTTCCATTGTTCCTGATATTGGAGTTGAAGAAGGAAGAACTCCTACAGTCTCTGGAGAAAAGGTTATACTGTGGCATCAAAGACTGGGGCATATCGGAGATAAGGGTCTTCTACTACTACACGATAAAGGTATGGTTGAAGGTATGTCAAACTTCTCTCTGGATTTTGATTTATGTGAACATTGTCTATATGGGAAGAAGAATCAGGTAAGATTCCCCTCTGGTACAATGAGGGAAGAAGGAATTTTACAACTAGTTCACACTGATGTTTTTGGACCTGTGTCGATCCCATCATTGGGAAAATCCGTGTACTATGTCTCATTTATATATGACTTCTCGAGGAATACTTGGATATATTTCCTCAGGAATAAATCTGAAGTCTTTGATAGGTTTAAAGAGTGTAAGGCTCTTGTTGAGAATCAAACAGAGAAAAGAATTAAGGTTTTGAGGACAAATAATGGTGGAGAGTTATGCGGGAATGAATTTGAAGAATTATGTAAGAAGTGTGGTATAGCAAGGAAGAATACTACTCCATATACACCTCAACAGAATGGAGTTGCAGAAAGGATGAACAGGACGCTGATGGAAAAAGCAAGGTGCATGCTCAGTGGTGTCGGGTTAGGGCAAGAATTATGGGCAGAGGCAGTGGGTATTGCATGTTACCTGGTCAATAGATCACCCTCATCAGTGTTGGATGACAAGAATCCACAACAGGTATGGACTGGTAAGGAACCTTCTCTCACACATCTCAAGGTATTTGGTTGTGATGCATATGTTCATGTTCCAAACGAAAACATGAGTAAGCTAAATAAGAAGGCCGAAAAGTGTATCTTTATTGGATATAAAGATGGTCTCGAATGTTATAAGCTTTGGAACCTAGAAACTAAGAAGGTGGTCTATAGCCGAGATGTGGTATTTAGAGAAATGAAGGATGTTGTTAAACAGGAAGTCCTACCAAGTAAGGAAGAACCAGAGAAAATAGAGTTTGATTTAAAGGATGATGAGTCAAACTCTACAGAAGAACGAGAATCAAAAGAAGAAGATCCTCATACTCTAGTATTGAGGAGATCGGTTCGAGAAAGAAGGCTACCGGAAAGGTATAATCCATCTTATTTTCATTCAAAATTTTCTTTGTCTATTACTAATGATGATCCTAGAACTGTCAAGGAGGTAGTGGATTCAGAGGATGGAAATCTCTGGAAAAGGTCCATGGATGAAGAAATGGCATCTTTGGATAAGAATGAGGCTTGGGATCTAGTGGAGTTGTCAAATGGAAGAAAGCACATTGGTAACAAATGGGTATTTAAAATAAGATGAATGCAGAAGGAAGAGTGGAGAAATACAAAGCTCGGTTAGTAGCAAAGGGTTATTCCGAGTTTGAGGGAATTGATTTTGGTGAGATTTTTTCTCTTGTTGTCAAGTTAACCTCTATAATATTTTTGTTATCTGTTGTTGTTGCATTTGATTTTGAAGTATAACAAATGGATGTGAAGACAACATTCCTACATTGGGATCTGGAAGAATAAATCTATATGAAGCAACCATAAGGTTATGTTGTGAACGGAAAGAAGGAGCTGGAATGCAAGCTGAAAAATTCCCTGTATGGTTTAAAACAATCACCGAGGATGTGGTATCAAAAATTTGATACTTATATGATGGGACTTGGCTTCACAAGAAGCAAAGAGGATCATTGTGTGTATTTTAAATTAATTGGTGATCATTTGATTTATTTGGTCTTGTATGTGGATGACATGTTGTTGATAGCAAACAACAAGGAGATTATCCAGGATGTGAAAACTTAGTTTTCCTCTAAATTTGAAATGAAGGATCTCGANTGTAGAGGTTTAGTATGCAGGAATGTAAGCCAGTCAAGGTTTCTATTCCTATTGTTGTAAATTTATCTGCGGATCAGTGTCCCAAGACACAGGAAGAGGAGGAGGACATGTCTCGTGTTACATATGCAAGTGCAGTTGGTAGTTTGATGTATGCAATGGTCTGTACTAGATCAGACATTGCACATGCAGTGGGAGTTTTGAGCAGGGATATGTCAAAACCAAGGAAGGAGCATTGGACAGAAGTAAAAAGGGTTTTTGGGTATTTGCGTGGCAATGCTAGCTATGGATTGTGCTACTAAGGAAGACCGGGATTGGACAAAGTGGTGGATATACATGGCTTTGTGGATGCATACTGGGCTGGAGATCTACAAGTGAGTATGTGTTTAACCTGTTTGGACGAGCAATAAGTTGGATGAGAAAAATACAGGCTATAGTGGCACTTTCAACTACAGAAGCTGAATACATGGTAGCCACTCATGCAAGTAAGGAAGCAGTATGGTTACTAATATTGTGTTCAGGTATTGGGTTGGTACAACAAGCTGTAAGGATAGATTGTGACAGTCAAAGTCCATTTTTTTCTCGCGAAGAACCTGGATTATCATTCAAAGACAAAGCATATTGATATTCAATATCACTTTGTGAGAGACATGATTGAAGAAAAGAAAGTATTCTTGATGAAGGTGGACACTTTGAAGAATTTTGCAGATTCATTAACAAAATTTGTGAGCACTGAGAAGTTCTCTTGGTGTAGAGGATCCATGAGCACTGTTGCCCTGGATTGTTGACTATGTAACCCTGTAACCTCTTGTATACAAAGAAAACAACAAGTGGGAGAATGTTGGGTATGTGTTATATTCTTTGCACGAGTAGTAGTGTCACATATTTAGGTGGTTTTTCGGCACATGGTTTCTTTGTCGATGGTTTTCTATTTCCGATTAAGGAATTAGGTTTTTTGGCTAATCCAAGTCATTGGGTTAGGGTTTTGGATGTCGTTGGCTCCTATATGTATATTGTATTGTAAACAATGCATCATTATGAATGAATATAGAATATGTCGGTTTTCCTAGTTTGGGTTTCCAGGGGAAAAATCTTTGTGTAATGTTTGTATTTTCCATTGTATCTTTTATGTTCTTTTACTGAAAATTTGTTTGCAGAAAATATTGTACGAGGTTAAAATCTACACCCTGTTGATGGGCGAAAATGATCATCTGTCAATTGGAAGAATGAGTCCGGTCCAGGGTTGTCTAAATAACCCAAGCCGTTTGGTATAACTCATTCTGATGGGTTAAATGGCTCCATTGGCCAATCTAAAAGTCCTAAAAGAAACAAATAAAAGAAGAGAAAACTAACAAATAACTACTTAATGTATATATGTATATACGTATCTACATAACTATTTTAAATAATATTTACACAACGGATCTGTCTATCTAATTTATGTGCATGATGTACAAGTTGTGAGTTTTAAACTAAACTCATGAAAATCTATGAAAAGATGGTTGCTTTAACAAAAGCAGATAAAGAAAGCACTTATGTTATTTTTTGTTTTTTCTTTATTTATCTGAAACAAAAAAAAATGTACTATGAAACAGAAGTATGTGGATGGTCAAAGCCAGACCATATATTAGAGTTTCGTAAACAAATAAACAACAAAAAGAAATGAACTAACCTATCAATGAGTTAATCGACGTGCATCCAACATCTGTATAATAAGTCCAGCCATTATGTCCAAGAGATAAATCTTCAATGAACCTTGAAACTGTTCGGAATAAATGCAACATGGTATATTGACTGTTGAATTTTAACGACAGAACGAAGAGATGCAAATAATCATGGTGATCTTATGATTTACAAGCAATTACAGTGAGATAAATCTTATTGTAAGAACTTTGCATTTAAACGTTTCAACAAAAATTAAAGATAAATCTCATAATTTGAGTTCAATAGATGATCACCCTATATAATATCTGAAACATCACATATGGACAGTATTTATAAATGAATTATCCCAACTCATAATAAAGCATGAAGACAAAATCTATCAACACCTATTATCATGTCAAGATAAACATAACATAAACTAAGACATCATACACAAGAAGCTAAAGTTGTAATATGTATTTTTGTTCCATTCAAGTCTCTGCATTAATTGTCCATACTTCAGCCCCAAGCCAAGATGATTTAATTACAAAAATATGAGTTTATAAAGGGTTCAGAAAAGCTAATTGTCTTATCTTATAAGATAATATTAAATCTCTACAATCATCTACTGATTACAAAAATAGGGGGAATATAACCACCCCAAATCACACTAAATCTCTAAAAATAAAAGAGTATGTTCCTGTTTACACAAAAATAAGCTATGGATATGGCTAATAAGCCCAGAAATTCTTCATATCATTTGATCACCATAAACTGCCAAATATCCTGAAAGAAAAATATGAAATAAAGAAACTCAGATAATCATTTAACCAATATTTTCCAAATTTCGAATAAGAACATACTAGCTACAGAATCTGCCAATCTTATTGTTACCAACGGAAATCTAAATTAATCCATGAACAAGAATGTAACACTATTTTAAGATAAAAACAAATCTTTACCTTTAACTGGAAAATCAAATTGATTCACATGATCTCAGAATTGATCACTATTGTTACACTCTCGATGCTTTTTACTATGATGTTCCCTATTGTTTTCAGACGTTTTCCTTGTCTCTGAACAATGGACTTGAGCCTATGATTTTCATCTATTAGGGGATCGACCAGATCAGTAAGGGTTTTGATCTGTGATTGTAAAATGGGCACGTCTGTATAATATTTGTCAATCCAGAACAGACAAGTTTCACATTGTGAATCTGTGACGGTCGTTTGAGAATACCCACGGTTGTGTGTCGAACTGTGTTCACTGTTTCCTTTAGGTTTGTTATCAAACTTGATAAAGGGATTCGGGCAATGCCCTTGCATGAGGGTTTTAATACAAAAGATCAGGCCTAACATTTGAGAGCCCGAGAGGCTTCTCTATCAAGGTTTTGTCCACCACAGGAGCTTCGACAGGAATTGTTGTAGCAAAATAAAAATAAACAAGAAAAACATTTTCCTCAATCGGAACGAAAAAACTAAGAAATTTACCTCCAAAAAAATGAGACATATCTCTGTAATGATCCAGTTTCTAGATAAACTTCCCAGGATGAAGGTAAAAGGTCTTATTTTGGTTCTGGGTTTTAAAGGGTTTTGTCTAATTCGTAGCGGTTTTCTCAGAATCCCTCCTGCAAAATCGTGTCTCTAGCAAGCAAAAACGGGATTGAACAGACTGTAACAAAAGCGAATAGACCAACTGTGGGTTTAGATGGCAGTGGTAGGAGGTAAGCCTAAGATAAAACAATGGAAACAAAACTAGTAACACACCAGAGAAACCATAACACAAGCAATGGGTCTTTCAGTCATGTTCTGGAGTACAGAGCAGGCCCAAGACCCTAACTCATAATGAGAGAACTGTCGGTTCAAAATGACAACTAAAGCAAAGTATAGGGTACGTCCCATGAGTGTTTAAATCTCATCATATGTAATGGGTGAAGTCGATTTGCAAAGGTTAGGAGAAGATGTGTTTTACCATCCAAAAGCATGTCGAAAATTTAAAATCAAAATCGATTTATCAAGAATTTTAAATGAAACAAGCCTATAGTCCACTTGCCAATCGATTCTTGGTATACAAAGCCTCCAAGAAATAACTTTCAATCCAAGAACAACTCAGAATAACTATTTGATTGATATATGATAGGCTTAGAAAAATCATTAAAATGAAATAGATGTAATCCTATTGATCTTTAAGAACCAAGCCTTGGATTATAATGCGAAATCATATTTTCATGCTTGATTCATGCTTACAATCATGAATCAAGCATAAAAATGCAAGATAAAAGTAAAACAGGAGTAATCAAATGTATTTTTCATAACCTAACAATCACCCTCAAACATCGATATTTAGGGGATAAGGTGATGGCAGCTATAGGAATTGTCATTTGTCACTTTACAAGGAAACAATTATGTAGGGCTGCCAACAATGGCGACTTACTGGGAGAAGCAGTTATCTCTGCATCACCGACGAGTTCATGTTAGGACTTCTTAGAATGATTACAGCTCAAAAAACAGCTGAAGGACATCAAGCATCTCGACAATCATTACACAGTCTAACTTTAGATATCCTCCCATTCAAATGAAATACGGTGACAAATTTTAAAAATGAGAGCAACGATGTTCAAGCCAATGGCTCTGATACTGTTGACAGGGCCACTGCTACCAGCAGGCATCCATAGCCTTGGCAGGGATGCCAATTAACCCACTCTGACACCTCTATCATGTCCAAGAAATTTCAATTCAACATGAAGGATACTTATGACCAATATCAAAATTTATACCTGAGAATTTTCCCTACCCGACATCGCTTCGCTGCCAGTGGGCCTGTTCAGTTCCCCAGTGAAGTTGTCTTGGAATCATGCATGCATTTACCCGCTACAAGCAGACCTGTTCAGTATCCTGATGGGTTTACAAACACTTCCCACAACTCTTGAGAAATTATTCACGATCTGATATAATTTTAAAAACATTCAGAAGAGCGGGGTGACACTGAAAATTCCCGTTTTTACAAGACTTGTTATTTTCCAGACTTTTAATTTTTGCTTGATAACCTTCATCGTGATTTGAAAATAGTTTACAGATGAAACTAATCTTTCGAGGACAGGAATGCATCCTTGAGTTTCTTTCTTAAAAGCAGGGACAACGTAAAGAGATTTTAATGATAGTCGTGTCTGCTCATGATTATAAAGTGAACCATGAAATTTATTATAAACAGAAAAACTTCTTTAGCTAGTCTGTGTTTTAGGAAATTACAGTAGTTGACGCTTTGACAGTCCTTGGCAACTTTTTTAAGATGAAGCATTATGTTTTCCCTCCTTGAACCAAAAGGTGACACGGGCACGGTTTAACCAGAAAGTAGTGAAAACAAACAAAATAAAAAGAACCAAGAACCAAAAAATAAATCAAAACAGAAAAAAATATATACAAAGATGGATATGAAAACATCATGCGAAAAATCTCTTGGGAGACTGAAAGAAAATAGAAAAAATCCTGATTGATGTGAAAGAAGTCATACTCGTGGTACCTTGGGTCAGGGTTGAATTTACAATTCAGATTTATTTATCTCTTTACTTTCCATTTAAGATTTTGATAATAAAATTGTGGCTTTGAAAAGAAATATTCAACAAAAAGCAGAGAGAAAAGGATCATGTGGACTTCCCTGACAATAATCATGTTATGGTTCTCGTGGTGCGCCCACTTGCGCTCATGAATGCATTATTACAAAGAGAAATAGTGAGGAATAAAACTAAAAGAAAACCTACTGCTAAACCTACCCTAACTACTAAACAAATACTACGTGAAGTCATGCTTCCAATGTAACCATCGGAGTAACTCCAATCCTGCAATGGAAACAAAATCAAATATTGCTAAAAAAAATGGTAGTATATCAAAAAATGACATAAATATATCATACTTGCCTTCATAATCATCATTTAGAAACAAAGTAAGTATGATCTTACCATTCCCTTGAAATTTCTTGATGTATGAATCCTCTAGCCATTGTGAAATCTTGTCGTGATAAGGGTCATAATGGCATGGATGAGTGCAAGTGATTTTGGAAAACTTGTCAAGATTATGGGGAAATGACATAACCATCAGCCAAGGCTGAAGTGCCCCATCTTCCTGACAATTCTCTAAGTGTTCGTTAATTTCTTCACATGGAGGATCTAAAAGAAATATGTCACACTTACTTCCAAGATACTTAGGTAAAAACAAAGCAAGCACAACTTTATCTCTATTATGAAGATTTTTTATATACAAATATTCAAGCCATCCTAAGATCCTGTCACAAAAATGACGATGCAAACCATGACTTTGATGAAACGAATATATCAATGGGGAAATCATCATAAGAGGATTCGTGACATCAATTAGATCATTGGTTTGAATCCTTCCTTTGATGAGATTGATCATTTCAAAATGTGAAGCATAAATATTAAAATTCGAGCTAATCAAAGAACGAATATGCAACGTAGAATGTTTGATCTCCATAAAATAGAGTGCATTGTCTTTTTCAACAATAAACTGTGTAAAGTCATCTTGCAACATGTCATTTTCCCATGTGAATGATGAAAGTGAACAAGCGTCAAATCCGACTTTATCAATGTTATGTTTGGAATTAACTTCATCAAATCTTGGCATATCGAAAGGATATGATTGTGGCGGAAAAGAGTAGGATGTTGTAGATAAGGTATCAAGTCCACCAGAATCTAAGAAGAGATCGGGATATAAAGAATAAAAGGAATAAAAAATAAGCACATGAAAAGAATCTCTTGAGCTATGATATTTAATAGTGGTATTCTCAAGACATTTCTCTTCACTTTCTTTAAAACTCTCACTCTGTTTTGGTGATAAATTCCTCAACATAATATGATGATCTAGATTTTCCTTCTGTATGATAGATAATTCAAAATTTACATGATAAACGTCTAGTCTTTCCAGTGGATAAATTACATTTTGAGGATGAAGGTTTAATGTTTCTCCTTCCAATTGCATATCTTCTTCTCTAATCAGTTTCATAGGAATGTTAGAATGTTTAAGATGATTTTTGTCGCTTAAGTGTTCTTCAATGACTGAGTTTAAATATTGATTAGAGCATGAGTTACAAGAATGATGATATTCACCTTGACCAAGAATCGAATCTTCTTCCACGATGGTCGAAGACTAAAAATATAATGATTCAAAGGAAAAACCAGTTTGGTTGTCAATAAGAACATGGTCAATAGATTCTACCTCCTTTACTTGTTCAAAAATTTTGGATGGATTCCTCTCATCCTGCAAACTAAATTCTTCTCGCGGTTGAGTGATAGGATTTGCAATTGGTTCTTCATTCGTGATTTAATGTGACTGGATTGAAGGAATGCAAGCATCATAGAGGAGATTTAATACAAATGACATGTCATCGAGATTAAATTTACAGAGGATATGATAGATTCTTATCGAAAATTCTTCCGAAGATGAATCGCCATTGATTAGCGAAGTCTGAAATTCTTCACATAATTGATTGTAATCATAAATTTCAAAAGAATCTATAAATTCATCTACAAATTGAAACCAATCAAAAATGTGACATGATGGAAACGATTCAAACCAATGTTTAATCCGACCTCTAAAAGTAAAAGCGAACAATCTGCATAAAACTCTTAAATCAGTAATGTCATGTTTGATGCATTTGCACCAAAACTTGTTAAGGTAATCTTTAGCATATGCATTGCCTCCACCATCAAAGGTGAGTTTGTACAAGCGAGAGACTATCTCATTGGGAACATCGGGTAATGAGAAGTGGAAAGCATGTTCCAACACAGTGATTTGGGGAGCCATGGAAAATTAAATAAATTCGAAACAAAGACTCCTATAAGGCCAACTTGTCTGTCTGGACTGCCTTCTAGTGCATTTCAAAATGACACAGAGGAAAATTTTATAAATCTGGAATTATGACAGGCTGAGGGGTAAAACTTTTAATCATTAAATTTACCTTGGCCCTCCTTCTAGCACCATTTTTTGACGGGCGAAAATGATCGTTCGTCAATTGGAAGAACGAGTCTGGTCCGAGGTTGTCTAAATAACCCAAATTGTTTGGTATAACTCGTTCTGACGGGTTTAATGGCTCAGTTGGTCAATCTAAAAGTCCTAAAAGAAACAAATAAAAGAAAAAGAGTAAACTAACAAATAACTGCTTAATGTATATATGTATATACGTATCTACATAACTATTTTAAATAATATTTACACAACGGATATGTCTATCTAATTTATGTGCATGATGTACAAGTTGCGAATTTTAATCTAAACTCACGAAAATCTATGAAAAGATGGTTGCTTTAACAAAAGCAGATAATGAAAGCACATAAACTATTTTTGTTTTTTCTTTATTTATCTAAAACAAAAAAAATGTACTATGAAACAGAAGTATGTGGACGGTCAAAGCCAGACCATATATTAGAGTTTCGTAAACAAATAAACAACAGAAATAAATGAACTAACCTATCAATGAGTTAATCAACATGCATCCAACATCTGTATAATAAGTCCAGCCAGTCTGTCCAAGAGATAAATCTGTAATGAACCTTGAAACTGTTTGGAATAAATGCAACACAATGTATTGACTGTTGAATTTTAATGACAGAACGAAGAGATGCAAATAATCGTGGTGATATTATGATTTACAAGCCATTACAGTGAGATAAATCTTATTGTAAGAACTTTGCATTTAAACGTTTCAACAAAAATTAAAGATAAATCTCATAATTTGAGTTGAATAGATGATCACCCTATATAATATCTGAAACATCACATATGGACAATATTTATAAATGAATTATCCCAACTCATAATAAAGCATGAAGACAAAAACTATCAACACCTTTTATCATGTCAAGATAAACATAACTTAAACTAAGACATCATACACAAGAAGCTAAAGTTGTAATATTTGTTTTTGTTCCATTCAAGTCTGTGCATTAATTGTCCATACTTCAGCCCCAGACCAAGATGATTTAATTACAAAAATATGAGTTTATAAAGGGTTCAGAAAAGATAATTGTCTTATCTTATAAGATAAGATTAAATCTCTACAATCATCTACTGATTACAAAAATAGGGGGAATATAACCACCCCAAATCACACTAAATCTCTAAAAATAAAAGAGTTTGTTCCTGTTTACACAAAAATAAGCCATGGATATGGCTAATAAGTCCATAAATTCTTCATATCATTTGCTCACCATAAACTACCAGATATCCTGAAAGAAAAATATGAAATAAAGAAATTCAGATATTCATTTAACTAATATTTTCCAATTTTTGAATAAGAACAGACTGGCTACAGAATCTGCCAATCTTATTGTTACCAACAGAAATCTAAATTAATCCATGAACAAGAATGTAACACTATTTTAAGATAAAAACAAATCTTTACCTTTAACTGGAAAATCAAATTGATTCACATGATCTCACAATTAATCACTGTTGTTACACTCTCGGTGTTTTTTACTATGATGTTCCCTGTTGTTTTCAGACGTTTTTCGTGTCTCTGAACAATGGACTTGAGCCTATGATTTTCATCTATTAGGGGGTCGACCAGATCAGTAAGGGTTTTGATACATGATTATAAAATGGGCACGTTTGTATAATATTTGTCAATCCAGAACAGACAAGTTTCACATTGTGAATCTGTGACGGTCGTTTGAGAATACCCACGGTTGTGTGTCGGACTGTGTTCACTATTGCCTTTAGGTTTGTTATCAAACTTGATAAAGGGATTCAGGCAATGCCCTTGCATGAGGGTTTAATACAAAAGATCAGGCCTGACATTTGAGAGCCCGAGAGGCTTCTCTATCAAGGTTTTGTCCACCACAGGAGCTTCTACAGGAATTGTTGTAGCAAAATAAAAATAAACAAGAAAAACATTTTCCTCAATCGGAACAAAAAAAACTAAGAAAATTACCTTGAAAAAAAAGAGACATGTCTCTGCAATGATCCAGTTTCTGGAGAAACTGCCCTCAATGAAGATAAAATGGCTCATTTCGGTTCTGGGTTTTAAAGGGTTTTGTCTAATTCGTAGCGGTTTGCTTAGAATCCCTCTTGCAAAATCGTGTCTCTGGCAAGCAAAAACGGGATTGAACAGATTGTAACAAAAGCGAATAGACCAACTGTGGGTTTAGATGGAAGTGGTAGGAGGTAAGCCTGAGATAAAACGATGGAAACAAAACTAGTAACACACCAGAGAAACCATAACACAAGCAATGGGGCTTTCAGTCATGAAATTTGGGTATTTCTGGTAATGAATGTTATGGAGTACAGAGCAGGCCCAAGACCCTAACTCGTAATGAGAGAACTATCGGTTCAAAATGACAACTGAAGCAAAGTACAGGGTACGTCCCATGAGTGTTTAAATCTCATCATATGTAATGGGTGAAGTCGATTTGCAAAGGTTAGGAGAAGATGTGTTTTATCAACCAAAAGCATATCAAAAATTTAAAATCAAAATCGATTTATCAAGAATTTTAAATGAAACAAGCCTATAGTCCACTTGCCAATCGATTCTTGGTATACAAAGCCTCCAATGAATAACTTTAAATCCAAGAACAACTCAGAATAACTATTTGATTGATATATGATAGGCTTAGAAAAATCATTAAAATGAAATAGATGTAAGCCCATTGATCTTTAAGAACCAAGCCTTGGATTATAATGTGAAATCATATTTTCATGCTTGATTCATGCTTACAGTCATGAATCAAGCATAAAAATGCAAGATAAAAGTAAAACAGGAGTAATCGAATGTATTTTTCATAACCTAACAATCACCCTCAAACATCGATATTTAGGGGATAAGGTGATGGCAGCTACAGGAATTGTCATTTGTCACTTTACAAGGCAAAAATTATGTAGGGCTGCCAACACACCCCCCATTTGATTGGTGCCCCCAAAGTGAATATGGGCCTAAGGCTGGGGGTTTCCCCCAGACAAATAAAGGTTGTCTCTTGATAGTTGGAAATGCCCCCTTTAGAAAGGATCCGAAGGTCGAGGGTTGCCCCTCGACAAGATGTTGGTCATATGTTAGCCCTAGGTGCAGGGGTTGTCTCGCGTTGAAAGGTTGGCTCATGGATGTTTGTTGGCCAAAACCCATTAGTTGACTTCCTTGGGGAGGTAATCCTCCCATTGAAGGTTATTGTCCAAAGAATTTGGGATCACCTCCTAATAACAATGGGGTAAAGAAAGGTTGTCCCCCAGTGGGGGGAGTAGAGGGTTGTGTTCTTGAAGGTAGTAGTACAATGGTGGGGTCAACATATGATACATATGTCAATTTTGATGTTTGGGTTGTCGTGACATTCAGCTGAGTCGGTTGTGGTGTAGAGTTTGAAGTAAGGTAAATGGGGGAGGAATGGGGGAAAGATGTTTGAAATATATGGGAGATACGAGATATGGGGGGTGAGGGGTGTGTGAAGAACCATGTGATTGATCTCGTTGCAAGAGTTTGAAAGCAGAGTCTATGGTTGTATCTACTCTAGCGAGGATATTGTGGGCTTGTTCAGGGGTTTGCATAGGGTCATACGGATCTGAAACCCTTGGTGGTGTGATGTAACTTTATGATAAATGGATCTGTTGGGTTTCCATGCTCACAATGTCTTCACAAGGTACAAGAGGTAGACGTGGGTAATCGGTACCAAGTTCAGGTTCTCTGACAGAGTTTACCTGAAGAAGGAGGGGACCGAAAGGGTCAGTCAAGGGTGGATTTGCAAGGAGTATGAAACCCTCTTGAAATTTATCTCCTTCGAGGTGTTCAAGCAAAGGGGTAACAACACTTCTGAATTCAGAGTGGTTTTCCTCGTGAAATTCCTCTCGAAGGTGATCTTTGGGTGAGTTGTGAGGTAAAAGTTTGTAATGTAGTGGAGGCAAACCTAGCATCCTCCAAGACCTATGCAAGTTTTGATTGGCCAGGATTGAGATATGACAATGACATTCCTAAAGCCAACTAAAGAAAATAAGCAACATGAACTAAAAAATCTAGAAATCAAACAAACAAACCAAAGCTTCTCTCCATGAGCTCACTAGTTGGTGATGAAATCCAACATCTTGGGAACATGTGAGAATGAGCAGGGATAAGTGGGTGGATTAGTTACGTTGGCGACCTGCTTAACAGACTTACACCTTGGTGCAAGTTTCTCAATGGTCTATCTGTGGGTTGCCCTCCAAGGAGCCCGAGTGAGTTTGACCAACGTCTGATCCAAGTACAATGAAGACTCATTTTTGTCATCACCTTGTGTAAGAGCCCTAAATATTATGGCAACTAAGGTTACCAACTCGCAGTCAGCCTCCGAGCGAGTACAGTTGACATTCGGGTCCAACAGTATGGTTAAGATATCAAGTCTGAAATTCCTCAAAAGGACTGAGAACAAGAGGACCGGAAAAAGCTTCAGAGGATCCCGAATGGATTCAAGATTCACGAAGTTCCGAGACTAGATGGAAACAACTGATTCTCAAGAATAATCCTCAATATATTATCGTTCCACTACGTATGGTTAAGCCTCACATGGGTAATCTCTATTTCCCAACCACATGCGACCTTGTGTGTAGCCCCTGTGTGAGAGGGGGTTCCCGACTATGCCTATAAAAAAAGTTGGGTTTAAGCACTCTTTAGTATTCTATGGTTTGTGTTCGTGGTCTTGGACAATTTACTCACTTATCTTAGTCCAAAGACCCTATACCTAGACTATTGTTGGTGTTCTTAGAAAAAAAAGTCTAGTTAATTTTATTAACGCACATTTGTTTTTAAGGACGTTCTTTAGTCAAGAGGTTGCGTGGAAGTGAATCTTATGATGTGAAAAGACTTGACTCCAAAAGGATGCAAAGGGATGAAATTTGAACAATTTTCCTTTCGATGAATCTTATTTACGAGAAGGAGTAGAGTGTCTTTCTTTTTTCTTTTTATGGAAGAAAACACCTTAATGCATACTGATTCCTATATATTTTTGCAAATGAAACAAAAGGACAATTGTTTCAACCAAACTCATGGAGTGATTGAAGAAATTCCTAACCAAGCAAAACTTGTGTCAGTGATATTTTAAAGCACTCAAAATGTAATATTTTCTTTTCTTTTTGTTTTGAATGAAACTAAAAAAAAATATTCTTTTCACTTTTGCTTTTGATTAGTGATGTTCTATGGATGAGCGCAAAAGAGTCAAGGAACAAGAAAAAAAACACATAAAATAGACTAAGTTCATAATCAATCAGGTCTTTAATTACTTAAATCAAAAGTCTTTGAATGTGTTGGAAACAAAATATGTTAAGACTTATGAGGAGAAAATGAGTAAGGAAATCAAGACACTTCTCTCAAGAGGATACCAATGATCTGTAGGGTTAGGTAAAGTAGTTGAGAAGGATGGTCCTTCATCAAGCAAGTCTAGCAAATCATAGGTATATGTCACACCAAAAATAAGGAAGACAAACCAAAACTTGAAGAGAAAGCAAGATAAAATATTGGGACAGACTTTGAGACAGGTCTGAAGTGTTGAAGGAGACCAAGAAAAAGGGATCTGGATGAGTTTTTTGGAGAATACCTCTCCAAAACTGGTATTGGGAAGGTTGGTTGCTCCCTTAAGAGGGAGACAGAGCGACCAGGTCACGACCAAGATTAGGTGATAAGGCGACCAAAGGGGTTGGTCGCTCCTGGTTAAGTATAGGGAGGAGTCGGTCACTGTCTTAATAAAGAGAAGGCATGACCAAAGGGTCTTCAGTCGCTCTGTGTGTACTAGGGTGGTGTGACCGAATCCAGTAGGTGTAAAAATATTAGATCCTAGATGGGATCTATCAGATCCAATGTGGAGGTTCTTTCAACTATATTGAGAAGAGAGTGAAGAAAGGGCTGGGAATCAGATCAGGAAACCTAAGTGGGTAAAGATCTTAGAAATAAAACTCATAAAGAAGGAAGAGAAGCATATAAGGGGCAAAGTCCCCAGTGCAGTCGTCAGTCCGTTGTAGGGATTTTGTGCCCTGTAGGAGCTGAGCTCCCTTAGGCTTTTCCTATACATAAGATAAGAATAGAAGTGAAAGCTACAAAGTTCCCTAGACCTAATCTATATGATAAGTAACTAAGGAAAAGTGGCAAAGGATCACACCTTATTTCTGACAGTTGTCCATGCACGCACCCAATTGGCCTTTCATTCCACAATTGTTCCTGCTCCAAATGATACGAATCTACACACAAGAAAACAAGAGACCTCCAAATATCAATGCAATCATATGGATATTAGATCTACTAACAAGTCATATCTCATAGCATTACTAGATCTATACAAATGGGAACTTATGAAAAAATAACCAATCATATAGAGGGAAACACTTAATACACTTTCTATTAAAACATCATAACAACAATATAGCTTACATATGAAGTATTTGATGAACATATCTCTCTCCAAGATCTTTTCCCAAGCCTTGAATCCAAACCACCAGCATAAGTTTGCTAATCTTTTCTCCTCCCTTCTCATGTGAAATGGCTTAGTTCTTATAGCACTTTAGGGATAATACCAAAGGGTAAGTAGGATAAGATATTTGAGCTCCCAATAGAAGCCTTCTTGAGAATAGACCTCGATAAATCAGAGGAGGATCTCATCCAATTGCAACCAAGTCAAAAAATGGATCTTCTAAGCACGGTCATGACCAGTGCACATAGACAGAGTGACCGGTCGCTCTAAGGAAGACTAGGGAGAGTGACCAACCCCTTCGGTCGCCCCCTTCAGGAAGGTCAAGGGATACCAAAGGGAAATTGAGTGAGAAACTGAGGGAGAAAGGGATGAAAATGGTTGTTTGGAGTGTATGACCTCAAGGGGATGATGCCCCAAGGGTTAGGGGGTTAATAACTCTATAACACCTCCCCTATTTGTGTAGTAGTTTGGTGTTTTGTGACTTTTGTTGTTATTTTATTTTTGGTTATGGACTTGAATGTACAAAGGTGGTGATAATACTTCATAAGGTTTTAGTAGGAAATTAGCTTCTCATTATAATAGTCCAAGGTCTTTTACTATGAAAGCATGTATACAATTCACAAATAATTGTATGTTCTTATGTAATATAAATTACTATGCATGTGTCTTCTAAGCTTTTGCCAACTACAATTCACTAGACTTTTATAAATGCAAGTTCTTGGTACTTTATTAAGAGCAGTGACTTTCTTTCAAAATATTGTTGGAACCAAATGGGTATGATAGAAAATGGAAGAACGATGGATTTATTGTTATTCAAAGACAAGTGAAAATTTCCCTTCCAAACCCTTTTCAAACCTTTCTTTTGGAAAATTGTTTGAAATAAATACTATGTAGTTACTTCCCATTTCCTAGACTTATGAAATTGGTACTATTTGCATCATATATCATGGAATTTAATCTTTCCTCGTGTTCAATATCATATAACCCAATTGAATATGCAAGAACAATCCATGTTATAACCTTTTTTTTATTTAGTTTGGAACATGAATGAATGGGTTGTTGATTTTAAAACCCCATATGCATTTGTTACAATTGAATATAGGCATGGAAAGAAGAACTCTACATATCCATAGTTAAGTTCTTATCTCTCATGATTAAGTTTATCACAAAATGATGTGATGAGGATGCCAAATTAAGCAAAAGAGTGACTTATCAAATCATATCAATCACGATCCCTCCTTCAAAGTAAGCCAGCTCCATTTTTATCAATATTCTCTATAGAAATTTACCTTTGTGGTTTCTATTTTTTAGTCTATTTGAAACTATCCAAGATATACTTACTCTACATAGCACATTGAATAGGATGAATAAAACTATCCTCAAATATGCTTGAATCAAGGGCAAGCCAAATTCCCCAAGTTATTATCAGAGGGAGAGCTTTGAACATTTTCAATGCAAAATTGGAGCTCCAAGTTTTCAAAG
>SNQJ01S0136973.1:1627-25458 GCA_010110895.2 Picea sitchensis | reverse complement strand
CCTCATGTATGTGCGCCAACTCATCAACTACTTGTCTCAACCATGTACTCAACATGTACCACAACCAAAATCCCTCATCAATTTCATCATCCAAATCTGATTTGTAGCTCTATAATAGACCTGGTGTATATGATCACATTCCTTGCTAAATTCTGGCTTATTCTAGAGAGCGACCTTGTAGAGCGTGCCCCGCACAAAATATTTGATGAATTGATTTGAAAATGTTACAAAGAATACTAAATACTGTCCCCTAACCAACACATTTGGTCTCACGGAATTTGTATCTGTTATGAAGAAGTTATGACGTTTTTACCCGAAACACCTGATTTTGACTAGTTTCAGGACTAGCCACAAACCCTATTTTCCACGGAGTGTAACTCCCAAAATACAATGACCCACAAGATGAATTTTTTACCACATATACTTGGATATGTTTTCTAACGTGCATAGAAATTTCACTATCTGAATCATTATAGAAAAAAAATTATAGCGAAAATGGTGAGATGACCTATAAATAACATACCTTAGAAAGCACCATGAAAAGAGTTTATCCTTCCTTGCATTTCGACCTTATTTTCTTCACCTTCACTCAGAATTCTAGTTTAGATATCCTTGGTTACCTCAGACACATATATATATTCAATATTATCAAGTGTGATTCAAATGAGAGAGCCTTGCCTCTTATTTATACTCTACAAGTAGCTTCCTTAAAAACATCTTCTAGGTCACTTGGCCCACTTTCCTTATTTTAGGGTTGGGTCCACTTCTAATTTATCCATTAAATTTATTATTGAAGTAATTTATTTTGTATTCACTTTGAATTATAATACACTCATTATAGCTTAAAATGTGAGATGACCTATAAATAACATACCTTTTAGAAAGCACCATGAAAAGAGTTTATCCTTCCTTGCATTTCGACCTTTTATTTCTTCACCTTCACACTGTAATTCCTAGCTTAGATATCCTTATTACCCCGTGACACATATATATATTCAATATTATCAAGTGTGATTCAAATGAGAGCCTGCCTCTTATTTATACTCTACAAGTAGCTTCCTTTAAAAAACATCTTCTAGGTCACTTGGCCCACCTTCCTTATTTTAGGGTTGGGTCCACTTCTAATTTATCCATTGGGAATTTATTATTGAAGTAATTTATTTTGTATTCACTTTGAATTATAATGTACTCATCACTACTATATTATTTACCTTTAAAAATCTCTAAACCACTTTGATTACTTTGACCTTGGGGCTGATAACATATGAGGGTCCTCCAACCTCAGAAGGCCATAACTCTCAAAACCGTGAGGAGTTATGTGATGTTTCACATACCACCGTAAATGGCATGACATGTACTATCCATATATAATAGTATTATCTAAAAATATATCATAACTCATGTACCACTACCCATCAAACAAACTTAGGCCCATTACCAAAACCTGGGTTCTCCAAATTTCATGGCCATAATTCTCTAACTGAGGAATTATGTATGCTCACATACCAATCGCATCTACTATCCATGTGAAGTTAATATACCACCTGAAAATGACATGGACAAGCACTATCCATCTATGATATTTTCCCCCCTAATAAATTCACTTTCCTTCATCCGGACATTCTACACTACATGGGTTCTCTCTTACTCCACAAAGCCTTTGTCGTGGAGGGCTTTCAATACCTATAAGGGACCTTCACTTTGGAGTTCATCCATATTTATTTCTTATCAACAATGAAAACAATAATGAGTCATATTTACATCAAACAATATTGGATCCATTACTCAAACCTTTATACATGGGTCTTTTCTTCAAGGGTTGACATCAATGAAAACAAACCTAATCAACAATATCCCCTTTGGCATTATTGATGGAAACACTCTAATGCAACATCAAATCATATCACTCATGCTCCTCCTGAACCATGCCTTTGTCCTTCGTGATAAAAATAACCTTACTCTTCCCGAACAATGCCTCTGCCCTTCACATCTCATAAATCTTCCCTTTGTCATCAATGGCAAAGGTATATTTCCATCCTCCCCTACATTGTCCTCTTATGGTGCTTTCTCATGTACATCTACATAGTAAGATAAGAATTCAAAACATTCATTTTGATTAGAAATAACTCCAAGTCTTTGGCTACATTCAAAGGCTTCCTGCAGGGTGGTTTTGTAATATGTCTACCACTTATTCTTTTGTGCCCACATACTCAACTATGATGTTCTTTTCTTCAACCTCGCTCTCAGAAAGTGATACTTGATTGAATGTTTAGTCTTGGAGTGCATCACTGTGTTTTTGAAATATTGATGGCACTTGTATTATCACAATATATTGGAATGGACTCATCATACCAACCTCAGATATCCTGTCAAAGTTTGTTTCATCCAAAGAACCTATGTACAACATGTTGTTACAATATACTCGCCGATCAGAGAGCAGATACTCTATGATTGCTTCTTGCTTGTGCCATGATACTCAAAACACTCACCTAAGTAGAACGCTGTCTAATGGTGCTTTGTTGGCCATCAATACAACCTACCAAATCAAGTATCGTAGGCAATAAGTGATAAATCTTTTTTCCTTTGGATACCATATCCAAACTTATGTTCCTTTGAGATATCAAGATCCTCTTTACTACTAATGTGATTCTCTTTGGTAATGCTTTGAAACGTGCGCAACCTCGTCCAATTGTCTGCATTACATCTATTCTAGATGCTACCACATATAGTAGGCTACCAATCATTGACCTATATTCTAATATGTAGACTTTGAATCATCATCTTTTGCTCAACTTACAACTGCTTGGCGGGGAGTGATACTCGGTTTGCAATCTTCCATTCGGGAAATTCTTTAGCATTTCTATGATATACGGTTTGAGAAATAAAAATTCTTGGTTAAGTTTTGATGACTGGGTCCCGTAAAGAAGGATATTTCTCCAAGCAATCTACATTTCAAATTCATTCTTTACATGTCTTTGCAAATTTTTGGCTTAACCCGTCATCATCACTACTGTACTAATATCATCAACATAAACTCTCAATTAATAAAATATTACCTTTGACTTACCTTGATGTAGAGGTTGTTGTCCGGTGACTTTTCTAAACCGCCGCTGTATACTTATTCAAATTGGAGTACCATGCTCTAGGAGCCTGTTTTAGACCATACAAGGCCTTTAATTTACACACATAGTTTGTACCGGTCAACTAAAAACTCATTGTTCAATGTGACTTCTTCTTCAAGTTCCCCATTCAAAAAGATGATTTTACATCCATCCGATATACTTTTAACATTTTCTCGAGCATGCATAAGCTAAAAGCAAATGGATTTCTTCCATTCTTGCAATCAAAATGTCTCTTCAAAGTCGTTTCTTTCAATATGTGCATATCCTTTACATACCAATCTAGCTTTGTTCCTGTAACCTCGTCCATCTTCATTCAATTTATTCCCCGAAAACCCATTTTGTGCCTTCTATCACATTCTTATTCTTTGTTCTTGGAACCAATTCTGGCAAGGTCATTTTTCATTTGATCCAATTCTTCATCCATGGCCTTTATTCCAAATTCATCCTTGTTGGCTTCTTCAAACAGCTTTGGTTCAATTGTAGATAAGATGTTAGGTATGTTGTGTTCGTGAATGGATTTTTCTTCTAGTCTCAACTCATGCATCTTTGTTTCAATAACTGACCAAGGATGATTCTTCATAACTCGCTTGTTAGGTGTCTTTGAAGATACTTGCTGAAATTTCTCTATTTCATCTGATTCTCTCTTCATCTTCATCTTCCTTCTTCTTCTTTTTTCATATCTCTTTCTTCAAAAAGTTGTTCCATTGATTTTGTTTTCTTCTTTCTTTTGATTTTGGCTTTTCCCATGTTTATCAATTGTTACTGCTGATGCTTTCCACAACTTTGTTTAATATTAGATTGTAACACTTGTATGCTTTCCTTGTACTTGAGTAACCAACAAGTATTCATTTGTCCACACGAGTCAAACTTTCCCATTCCTCACTATCTCTTTTGATGTAGCATTTCTGTTTCAAAAACTCAAGTGCTTCACATTTGTCGGTCTTCCTTTCCATAGCTTGTAGATTTTATCAAGAGCTGTTTCTCTAGAATTTCTTATTTTGAATGTGAAATTTTGTATGCACTACTTGTGTCCAAAAAAATATTCACAACTTTTGAATCCATTATCATTTTTCGAGCCATTTTTGTATTGTCTTGTTCTTTCTTTCAACAACTCCATTCTGCTGAGGTGTCCTACGACGAAGAATTGCCTTTTATTCCATGATTATTGTAGTCCATAAATTCTTTGAGGTGAATTATCCTCCATTATCCTGGTCTTAAGTTATTTGATTCTGAATCCATCTCATTTTCAACCATTTTGGTAGATCTTGAAATTTTCAAAAGCTTCGATGTGTTCTTGAGAAAGCAAACCGCAATTATTCTTATATAATCATCAACTAACAACATGTTATCTCTCTCACCTTTAAGCCTTTGGTTGTAGTTGGTCCAACTAGATCAAGATGCACAATTTCCAAGTGGTTGTTGTTGAATATTCTTTGATTTGAACCCGGCCTTTGTTTTCTTTTCCTTGTTGGCAATGCTTGCATAAAAGTGTTGGTTGGTTTCATGAAATGGGGCATTTCTCTGATCGGGCTTCTCTTTTGTTGACTTGGACAAGATTATCAAAATGCATGTGACCCATTCTCCTCGTACATAGCCAAATTTCATCTTCCTTTCCTAGACAACACTTTTCATTTCCAATTTCACTTAACACATATGTTGCTTGAAGTTCTTGCAGCTTGTAGTGACCAATTTTCCTGAACTTTCTTTTTCTTATCTCACACTTTTGTGAATCGAAGTAACTTTAAGGACGGACGATGGACGCGATGGATGGATGGATCGATGGAATGGATGGACAGGAATGGATGGAATGGCCGGATGGAGGAATGGATGGAATGAGTGAATGCACGGAAAGAAGGTGGCATAGAAGGGATGGATGGAAAGGAAGGATGGATGGAATGAAAGATGGATGGATGGAGGAATGGACGGAAGGATGGAATGGACATGGATGGATGGAGGAAGGAAGGATGGATGGCGGAAATGGATGGATGGAATGGATGGATGGATGGAATGGAAATGGAATGGAGGATGGAGGATGGAAGGAAGGAGGATGGAATGGAGGATGGAAGGAATGGAAGGAATGGAATGGATGGATGGAGGACGGATGGAATGGAATGGATGGAGGACGGATGGATGGAGGAGGATGGAAGGAAGGATGGAATGGATGGATGGATGGACATGGAATGGATGGAAGGATGGATGGAGGAATGGAGGATGGATGGATGGATGGATGGAATGGACGGAATGGATGGATGAATGGAAAGGATGGATGGATGGATGGATGATGGAATGATGGAAGGAATGGACCGGAGGGATGGATGGAAGGAATGGAGGAATGGATGGAGGAAATGGAATGGACGAATGGATTCATATTTTCCACACTCACTACTAAGTAAATGCACATATATGGGGGTAGACTAAGTCCATAGGAATTATCACCACCCATCTCTTCAATACCTCAAAAAGACCATACAATAGAGCCGATTCATTATTAGGCCTTATAGCTTTTATTTGTTTAGATACAACCAAACTATGCCTCCCACCATAAATGCTTTTCAATTCTATGTTGATCATGTCTGATCATGTAATTTACTTGTAACTTCTTCAATGTCTCTATACTTCGGCAAATGGATTTGCCAAATCATTTTAACATGTTTTTTCTTTCAATGCACTCTACGATGTATTCCATCACTCCTACTTGCTATCCATATACAACATCCAAGCGTGGTAAGAATACCCAAAAAAAGTTTCAAAAAGAGACTTACTACTATAATCAAGGACCCGACGTATTATATAAGAGGTTAAATATAAATCATTTTTCATCCCAGCTTCTTGCATCTTCTAATTAAAATACCAAAAGTTGAACCAGTGTCATGTTTGTTGAATTATTGTAAATTTGAAGAACATTATACTTATATTTGAGTCATGACAAATGATCAAATCCCCTTTGTGGATTTGATCTGTTGTTATAAGATCAAATTCCCTTTTGTGGATTGGTTAAACATGTATTTGTATGGTGGTGGTATTTGTAAAGTTGGCCCCTTGTAATTTTAAAGTGGTTTTATCCACTTTTAGGAGAAGTCTACTCCACCAAGTGAAGAGACACAACTCCTAGTGCCAATTCCCTCATAAATTGTATTTATATGTGAGGATGTTGTCTCACTTTGAACACACTCACTCACTCATCTAGTGTGCATATCTTGGAACGATAGTTGCAATTGCAAGCTAGAAGAATCTAACAAAGGAGAATAGAAGCATGCTTGGTCTTGGTATGTTCGGTGTTTTATCTTAGCCTGGTACGTATCGGGCAATTCATTATTGAATAAGTTTTCTGTGTTTTATCCCATGAGGGTTTCATGGGATAAAATGTTTTGTACCTTATGATCATGTTTCTTTAAGTGATCCTATTTATACTTTTGTTTTGGAAATGCAATGAATGCTCAAGTGAAATTTGGAAATGTCCTAATACAAACAAGTAAAAAATTAATATATATCAAAGCTTGACTAAATATATATCTTTCACTGGTATGTAATTGTCTCATTATCGCATTGAAAATTAGGAGTTTTATCAAGAGAAACTTTTGACCACAGACCATCTTGGGAATTTCACCCTTCCCTAGTGCATCTTTTAATGTAGCTTTGAGATAATTTTTCGTTGGTTGGATTCTACGAAGTCAAACCTCAGTTTTGATCGTGATACCGAAACTAGGAAAACAAAACCAGCATCAAAAGCACCAAATTGGCGCGAAGTCCGCATGTGAGGGGTAAAACTTGGATTTTTAAAAACGACCCAGTCTAACAAACGACTTCATCTTGATGCATATTCTGGTAAGTTCAATTATTTTTGAAAACTTTCATTTTCTGGTCATTCTCAGCACCAGGCCAAGATGTCTACAAGCACCAACCTTGTTGACAGTTAGAAGGTGTGTGGTACCATGCCTAGAAGTACATAATTGGAGCCACTTGAAGATAATGACCTTGCAAAATTCATAAAATAAAATGTACTGAAACCCAAAGAAAATGCAAACAAAGAGAAGTACAAGAAGGATATGGATTAGAGCTAAAGAATAATTGCATATTTCATTAAATACCACTTGATCCCTCAAGTGTCTTTGCAGAATACTCCCAAATATATGTTTGATGCCCTAACCATAATGTATGAAGGAAGGAACATCAAATTTAAGATGAAATTGAGAACCCAACTCAAGAATACAAAGATGTAAAAGGGAGAAACAATTCAAGACTAATATTTCTTTAGGGTTTCTCAATTCAAGTAATAGTTAGAGGAATTGAGGACAACTAGATGAATATGAACTTGAGATGAAAACTCTTAATGGTCCACAAGACCTTGGAATGTTCATCCAAATTATTTGTGAAAGAAAAGAGAAATATCAATTTGACAAATTTATGGGAAGAATGTTCAAGAAGAAGCAAGAGGCTAACCGAGAAGCCATTCTATTAAGATATGAAGATCAATCCCTAGCTTCTCATATAGGAAAGGGAAAGTTTCATTTTAAAAAGGAGACTCACTTTCATAAATATTCTCACTTCCAAAGAGATTCCAAAAATAATATCATAACAAAATAGCTGAAAAATATTTCTCCTCCTACCAAGCAGCTATCACCGCAGGATAAGATAGACACATTAAGTTAAGAATTTTCCGCAAAAAGGGAAGAATGGTAAGAAGAGAAATTAAAAATACAACATGCCCATGTGAAATAAGGATGATGAGCCACCTAAGTTAACTAAAGAAGAGTTTTAAGAATATGTTTTGTTCTTCGCTCTCTTAGGATTTGTGACACCTAGAAAGTATACTTGGCTCATAGATAGAGGTGCCTCTCTCAAAACACATGTGACATGTTAGAAGAACACTCTCTCCAATAATGTAGAGAAAAAATCCTCTTAGAAAGTTTCACTTGGAGATTATCACATCTATCATAGGAATGGGAGAATCCATCTACAAATTGGATTCAAGAACTTCGATGAGAATGAAATATGTACTATATGTACCAAGTTTGAAAGAACTTACTTTCTATTTCATATTTAGATAAGAAAGGTTTCAAGATTGCATTCATAGATGGTAAAGTTCTTATGTAATCTGTAAAGGAAAAATATAGAAGATGCAATTGTTAATGGAAAATAAGAAGGTGGATGGTACAAGTTAAAGGGTCGATAGCCTTGACTCACTTTAATAAAATTCCTTGTGAAATTTGCATAGAAAGCTAGATCACCAACTACAAATCCTTACCATATGCAATCAAGGTAGTTACATGTTTACCATAACTAAAGGTTGGATCATGAAGGTATATGCAAGGATGCACAAGGAAAGAACCATAAAGAATAATTTTCCAAAGAGTGACAATAAAACAAAATGAATCTTGGAACTTGTCCACTCGGATGTAATATGTATTCAATGTCATCAACCTCTCTTAGTGTGTGTATGTTTACTATGTATCATTTATTTATGAGTACTCTCATAAAACATGGGTTTATTTTGAGCCAAAAGATGGCTTGAAAGTTCAAGTAATTCAAAGCCTGGTAGAAAAACCAAAGGGAAATTAAAACTCATTTATTACTAATGGAGGGGAGTACACTTCAAATGATTTTGAAGATTTTATAGATGTCGATTACAGGGAGCCCAATTACTCCCTATAATCCCTTTCAACAAAATAGTGTTGCGTAAAGAAAGAATATGATGATTATGGAAGCAAGAAAGACTATGATTCACGATCCGTGATCTTCCGTTAATGCATCTTCTTATGTATTGAATCCAACAAGAACAACAATATATGTCCGGAATAGATTATCTTATAGTGCACTTGGATTCAAACCCCCAAAGAAATGTTCATCGAAAAGCTCAGTAAGCTATCTCAAAATATTTTGTTGTCTAGTGTTTGTACACATACCGAAAGAAAGAAGAACCAAGATTGATCCTTTATGAAAGAAGGGAACTTTGTTGATAACAGAAGGTCTCAAGGCCTTCGCATCTACATTTCAAGATACCATCATATTGATATCTATGATAAATGTAACCTTTTAAGAATATGCATCACCAAGAGATCAAGAAATTTAGCTTTAAAGAAGTATATGAAGAAGAACTTATAGCTCCTAAAGTTGCAGAACCCATGAAGGAAATTGTAGTTATCCCTAAAGATGAGATTCTGAAGATCATGATATGATAGAATTTAAAGAACCTCCCCAGATGACGATTCTCTCACAAGAGAAAGACATATTGGGTGAGATAACTTATTCAAGATGAAGAGAAGTATGGTTCTCTCAAGGAACCATGACAAATAAAGAAGCCTATGCCATTCTCCAACTATATGGCCATGATGTGTGATCTCAGAGAGATTGCTGAACTCATTTCTTTGAAGAAGTCGGCAGAGGAAAGAATGGATGACACCATTGAAGAAAATTAAATTAATAAGAACAACAATTGACAAAATAGAGACAAGAACAACAACATGCAGAAAGGCATATTGGGGCCAACATTATATTTATTCACCCTAATGTTATATTATAAAGTACAATGGGTGATGCCACCTCATAGAGAGATTTTCTAGATCCTAAAATCATGCATTATGACTAGGCTAGGCAATCTTAATCAACTCATTAGTCATCACTTGAGGATACATTACCAATATCCTAAATGAATACTGGCAAATATAGGTGACACTTAATTTTAGTGATTGGTAAAGGTTAGTCATAGGCTAACAATCCCCCTCAATCACAAGTCCGATAAAAAACACTAGCAGTAAAGCATAAACTAGTATCAATCCATGTCTTCATACTGAAACTACTGAGCTGAGTCGCAATGAAGAACCCGCCCGAAACCGGCCAACTGATGCTATGAACTGAAAACCTCAATCGCGGTAATCATGTGAGCCAGAATGCCAACAAACTTATTCACTGATGTGGAATCCAATATGATGAGAGAGAACAAAGAGAAGTGAATCAAATACAAGTCCGCCACACCCCTAGTAAAATGCCCTAATAACTCAATCAATGCTAAGTCAAGAATACAAAAAGAATCCTCTGCTAGGTCAATGACCATCTAGGTGAACCAAATGTTCCCATCATTGCTCTCAAAAAAACATCCCTATGTATCATTCAATAGAGAACCATCATTTTGCCAAAGTTTGCCATATACAGATAGGCGCCGCTCCATCCTCGACAAATTGACCATTTGGTATATTTGTTGTCGAAATTTCGTGATGACGCAAATCCATCCCAATTCCATCATAAATCTCATCATTAATTCCCCTTGTCAATCGAAGCGGAGATACTCACAAGTGGTTTTCACTAACCATCTTCCCCTCGATTTTTGAACTCCCCCTTTAAGGTGCATGAGAGTGCTCTCACTTTTACTCCATTTTATTTTTATTTTTATTTTGTGTACAACTCCAAAGTGGGGCATATGGAATTTTCAACTACATGTTATCTCATCCCATGAGGGTCATGCGTTTTGAAAGCTACGCATATATGTGACCACTTTGAGTTGTACATATTTCACTATTTTCTTCAAAAAACATGTCTTGACTCGAGATTTTATTCTTCGGTAAGACTTTATATACTGTTTCTAAAGCAATGACCACTACCAAGGGTCGATCCAATCATAGTGAATCTTTAGTCTTGTAGGTTTGTTCCTCTTTGAACATTTATCTGATGCATGATTTGATTTGCCACAATTTTGACAAGGATGGAGATCAAACATTGATCCTCCATGTGACCAAATCGATTACAATGCCATAAACTTTATCACTCTGATTTGTGACATTTAATATTGATTTTTCTTGAAGAAATCAAACACTCACAAACAAAATTGGTTTTGAGTAATTTGGAATATGAAAACTGCTTGATTTTCATATCCCAAGCCATGATGATTCCGATTGAAGTGTAATTCTTACCAAGGTCTAACAAATTTCTTGGAAAGATGATGTTGGATCAGATTCTTTTTATTTCTTCACATTTGTTGCTGTCACCGCTATTATTCTGTGCTTCTTTTTGGAATTCATCTTGAAAGATTCCATATCACTGCTTTTATATCAACTAATTGGATAAGGTCTTGTGTGTCACAAAATGCATCAACCTTTTGTATAAAATCGTTTGTATCACATTCTTCATCAACCATTTGAATAAGCTCGTATCACATGTCACATCAATCTTCTCTATTAGATCCTCTCTGTCACAACTTGCATCAAACTTCTCTATTAGATCCTCCGTGTCACAACTTGTATCAACTTTTAGAGTTTCGGTGATGCTCCATCAATAGTGTGTCAACAATTTGATTCACACTTAATCTTTATCCTATGCATCAAGCAATTTATTCTTCATTTCAATATCATCTTGAAGATCATTTACTGAATGCATTGTATCAACCATGTGATCAATCATGTTTTGGTTTTGAATTAACTCATTCCCGCGTTTCAATCAATTTATCTTTCATATCATTTTGATCCTATAATTCATGGTTGTACTCTTGCAAATCTTTGATTTCTTGAGAGGCGTCCTGTAAACACTTTCCTCCTTTACCCATTATTCTTTCAATCGTGCTTGCTTGAACTCGCTCACTTGAAATCTTCTTTAAATCCAATGCCGCTTTTACCTGTTTACCGAACTGGCTCTCTTGAAATTTTCAACAAGTTGAAGATGTCGGTTACCACCGAAAATGCATTCAAACATGTGATGTTTACAATGATTTGAGTTAAACTACTCAACCTTTCAGCTAATTATGCATCAAAATCATTATGACTTTGGTGTCGGGCTCTCACTGAGAATGCACCCTCGAAAATACAATCAAGAATTCAACTTGATTTTGATTTCACACTTACAAAGAAAACTATTGTAAGTTTACAATGAATGTGGATTTAATTGATCTTCAAAATTGTGATGATGCTTTTGAGTCCTTGATTATGAACTTGAAGTGTCCATTGCTTCAATGTTATGAATGTCCATTGTTGTTGAATGACTCATGGATGACAACTTGAACTTTGTTTCTCCTTGATTACTTTCACTTGATTGTGCTTTAATGTATGCTTCATCAATGCTTACATAAAATTGAATTACATTAAATGTCTTTGTAGTTTAGTGTGTGTATGATTGTTTTGTAAAATTATGTTTAAGTGCCGTGACAACACAAGAGAACATTAAGAATAATTGTCGCGACAAATACAGTACCTAAGATCCCCTTTATTCAAATTTCGGGCGGATGTAGGACATAATCACAAAAAATGAAGAAATTTTATTTGACCAAATACAATGAGAGGGATACAATGATATCCATATCCAACTCTCATGGAATCAACAACTTTAAGGATGTAGCTTTCAAGCTTCTAATGCCTTTTACAAATGTAAGCTTTCACTAAGCCAATTAACACATTTGACTTGGACTTACTTCCAAATTTATTTTTACTTCTATTTTTTTTTTTTAAATCTTATATCACCAAAACTCTTCTCAGCAAAAAACAAAATAATACCAATGAGTGAAAGCAGAACATAATGAAAAGAACTAGAATTGTAGAATTCCTCCGGAAATTCGCATCGTTTCTCCATAGACGACGATTTCATGATCAAGAACAAATATATTACCAAATCTTCATTAATAACGCATCAAGCCTGGCAGCCTTCCTCCATTCTTGCACGGCTTCCTCTGAAACCTTCAAATTATAGAGATAGATTCCTCCGATCCACAATAGATTCCTCTGAAACCTTCAAATTACAGACTCTCACAACTCGACTTGAGGCTGTGATGCTGAATATCTCACACTCCAGATAGCTTGCGGGGTTGTACACATAATTTGGAGATTGCAACTCCCTTCGTAGGTATGTGGTTCCACGTCCTTCTCTTTGGATCTGTTTCAGATCGCCCGCAACAACTTCCAGAAGGCAACACACTTCAGCAAATACAGTATGCAACAGTGATAGGCAGCGTGTATAGCACTGAAGGACAAGGATAGGTAGCATATATGGCTGAGTGAAAAGGGTTTTACACTTCACGTGACACCCTCTGAGACAAATTGAGATAAATTTCACGCAGCGACAAACTCTGGAGGTAGCAAAACTCTCGGCAACAAAATCGCGTAATGTGACCGGGTTATCACGCCGAAGCCTCAATGATCTCGGCTGGAAGACACTTACAAGCAATAATAGCGGTGCTCGAAGAGATATCACCATCAGATCGCCGCAAGGAGGTATTTCGACAGAAATACAACGGCCCGCCACTCCAAGCTTCCGATCCTTTACAAACACGGAGTTGTGAGCGGATCTGTCGTCGGCCTGTAATAGTAAAAGAGGATTGAGAAGTGTGCAATGAGAATTTATAGGTCTTTCCTCTGGACACCTGTGACGATTGTTTAGGGATTTTCTATCCAAAACCGAGATAAAAAATATTCCCAAGAGACAGAAATATATATTATGGCTTTAAGCTATACCGCCGGATGAACAGGTCTTTGACCCACAACCTCGTCGTTCATAGAAGATCAGGTGCGGTTCCGGAGCTTGATCAGGCTACATGCGAGATCAATCGTTGCCGTATGGATCTCTGTGATCTGTGATATTTGAATGGATCACGGTTGTGATGTCCATTCCTATATTCCCTGTAATTCTCTCAAACCAACCAGCAAATTAACCGTATCCTCACATTGCACATCTAATTTTAATGGGATTTTTATTGTTCACATAAAATCATTTTGGAATTAAACTCACATTCCATTTCGGTCTGGTTATCACACATACAAATCACCCAATGCATTTTCGGCCATCAATTTACTATTGCACAAACATGGTTTATATGCTTGATTTGTAAACAAACATTCACCTATTAGCTCTGATCCTCCATCTCTAAAGGAATATTCGAGACAATACATGTATTCATAAATCCAAATGCACACGGATATTGGGATTCTTTGATTATAAATACAGAGAATAATTCAGATACATGAAATCTAATTTCATTAAAATGCTCTGTACATACAATCATTAGAACCATGACCAAAAGACAATCCTGGTTAACTCAACTTTGACCTGTGACCCGGATACAAATCTTTCATGGTAGCTTCTCATCCTTTGGTTGACTCCACTCCATCATTTGGCCTCAAACCATACGCAGCTGCATCCTTCAAGCTTAAGACCATAAGAGCTCTGATAATCTCCTCGGCCCCCAAATCATTTACATGTTCCGCAATTAAAGAATCCATCCCAACTCAACAAACTCGCCCCCTCCAACAATTGTTAACACACATAAATGAAAGGAATCGACCATCTAAGCTCTCACATCTTCCTTCTGCCTTCATGAGGAAATCGTGCCAAAGACTACTAGCCTTCCGATACTAATTGAAGAAATTAAACACAAGAACAACAATTGAGAAAATAGAGACAAGAACAACAACATGGCTGAAAATGCATAATAGCCAACACATATTTATTCACTCCAATGTTACATATTGATAGTACAATGGGTGATGCCACCTCTCATAGAGAGATTTTCTAGATCCAAAATCATGCATTATGACTAGGTTAGGCAATCTTAACTAACCTTATTGTCATCACCGAGATATATTACTAATATCCTAAATGAATAATACAAATGAGGACAATTTAGGACTTAGTGATTGGTAAAGGTAAGTCATAGGCTAACAATCCCCCTCAATCACAAGTCCGACTTAATAGTTTAATTGAGTAAATGGAATGGTATTCTTACTTTTTAATATCATAGTTTAATTTATGTTTTCAATTATTTCCATATTGAAATTTGAATGGTTAGAGTAGACATACCATAGTTTTATTTTATGCAATTTCCTTTCCCAGAATTAAAATTTAATTAAATTTCTTAGTTAAATAATGATCTTGTTATGTTGTTGATGGTTTATACATGAATACGTTTAGTATTTAACATTATGTTTGTCATGGCTAAATTCTCACTAGATTGCTTAATCCATACCTTTCATTTTTCCATTGAGATTAATGTTGAGCTTATACCATTGGAATCTGTCCTTGTTGTCAAGTGCCATCGAGATATTATCCGACACCGAACACATTCACACAACCACCAACATTATAGCCTGAACTGTCATAGGTTAAAAGATAGTTTTTCTTATTTTCATAGATATAGTTTCTTGCTTTCATAGACTAGAATAAAGTCTTATTGTTGTTGTAGGATAAATAACTTTTCTTTGATAGATTAGTAATCGTCTCATCATAGTTTAGGCATTACATGGTAGTTTTTTCATTCTTCAACAAAATAGATTTCCCTTCCATGCATTAGAAACAGTTTTGCATTAAGCATTTAGTCCACTTTCCTCTTAGGACAGATAGTTGTTCAATGAGAAGTTTTACTTTTGACTGCTTGCAGAGTTATGTGCCTTTGCTTACTTGTCTTTTCTTCTTTAATAGGTTAGTTAGGTGTCTTTGCTTGCTTGTTCATTTGCTTTACTAGGTTAGACAGGTTCTTTTTCTTACTTGCTTATTTATTTTGCTTTCATAGGGTAGTTACTAATTGAATGTAGGTTGGCAAGTTAAAATAATTTGCTTTTGTCATTTGCTATTATGCTTAGTAGTTTTCTTTGATTATTGTTAAACTAGTTTTCTTTACATAGAGTTTTCATTTTCTTTTCTTAGAACTATCCATCAACCCTTGCTCAAAAGCACTTAGGTTACCTAGTTTCAAGTTGCTTAGTAGGGTTTGCTCATTAGATAGTTTTTGCTTGAGTAGATTAGCTTTAAATAGCTACCTTCATTAGTTAGACTATACTCCTACAAACCTTTCTAGCTTTGGCATATATTTTGCTACAACTCTAAGTTTACTTACCCCTAAGCTGACAATTTAATTGAGGGTTTTTGCTTCTTGCTTTTTAGTGCATATATAACACCTACTATTTTTGGCACCAAGGTTTAGGAGTTGTCTTATGGTAAGTAGTAATTAGGAATTAGATCATCTTTAGACCTTAGCATTAGTTTGGTGGTGTGGGGAAATTTAAGACGAGAGGTAAGAACCTCACAGATCTTCATAGCGGGTGTTCCCCAAACCCAATAGTAGTTTTTATTTTGCTTGCTTTTCATGAATAGACTTAGGAATCAAATGGTAGATTTTTTTCTTTTTTGCTTTTTTCTTTTCTTTCATGAATAGGGCATAGACCCATAAGGTAGATACATTAAATCAAAATAAAACCTTTCAACCGTTCTTCCGATCTCTTTGGGGAAGGAACGTTCCACATATAAAATTCATAATCGATACCAAAAAAAAAAGAGCTAGCTCAACCCAAAGAGGCTAAAATAGTCTCTGAAGGGACTAATATAGGGAGCACTATAGAACGTAATAAATTGAAGCATCAATTATATTGGGACAGAAGGCAAGACAACTCGAGCCTTCCACAGAACCAAAAAAAATACAACCTTTATAGTTTTTGTTAATTCACCACCAGGGATCTCTAACTTTTAAAAGATATCATAGACCCCTAACAGTGAATCTTTTGTTTCAGTAGTTCGACCAATGTGATTTATCTCTCAAATTGACAAATCCTTTTAGCACCAATAATTCAACTGCCTAGTAGAGTCCTGAATCAATCCAGAGGGAAGACCTTTTTTCATTAAAGGAAACCTTATTTCTTTCAACATAAAACCACTCAGGTACTCTCTTTTTTGGAAACAAAACCAATATGGATGATCATGAAGACCATAATGTAAATAAAGGAAGAAAAACTCGAAACTAAACCGAACTGTCTTTGGAAGCTCGATTTAGACACCATAATGTCAATATGAAGAATGTTCCTCTCTCAGCACTACCTACCTTTTATGGTAAAATAGTGAAGATCCAAACACTTTCCTATTTGAATTTTACATCTTGTGTAGGAGTTACAACTACATACAAGATGCCCAAAAATTGAAACTCTTCCCTACCACACTCAAAGACTCTGGATTAAGATGGTTCATGGTGTTGGGAGAATCCAAGACAGTCTTGGGAAGCCATGAAAGACATATTTCTCAAGAAGTACCAAGACTATTACAAGACCAAAGAGTCTCATAATGACATTTTAAAAATCCAACAATTAGAATACGAGACCCTCAAAGATTATATGAAAAGATTTGGTATATCTCCCCTAAGTCAAAATACCATGACCTCCCGGAGGATGCAATTAGGGCTCTTTTTTCTCACGGGAATTTCACAAGAATATTTAGAGATGCTTACCCTGATGGCGTTAGGTGACATATCTCATAAACTATTTTTTAAATATGTGAAATGTGTAAAAACTACTTAAGGAGTAGAGCCAAAAAAGGAAAGAATGTTCGAGACCCTTACAATAGAATCTTAAAACCAATTAGTTCATGTGGTATCATGAGAGAAGAGATAGGGAACCTTTTATAAAAATTTAATACTGACATCTTAATCACAATAGGTTCCCAACTGGACACCCTAAAAACCAAAAATAATCAAGAGGAGGAAAATGAAACAATGATCATATATTTCCCAAGATGTAGGAGGAAGCATTCTCGGTTAAGGGAATGACCATTAGATAACATTTCGGTTTGTGGCTTCTGTTGTTATCGGTTAAATTGGTAGGTAGATATTAACTGACTTCCCTAGATCCACCTAGATCTAGAACAAAACACACTGTAACATGACGCTTCCTCCTCTTTAAGTTTTAAATAATATTGAATTTGAATAATCCAAAGAGGATAGGTGACATACCGCTAACGTACCACTCTCGCCATCTCCATCCTAGCTCTATTCCAACACCATACAATGATGATCATGCAAATAATGCAACCAACCAAAGTGATATAATAGCATAAACTCAATATAAACCTATGTATGTGATCAAGGAATCATAAATAAACACACAACAAGCTTTATAGGAAAGAATCATATTATCAGATCTATGCTCTCAAAATGTGAAAGAGAGATTACAACCATGGTCTTGATGTCGCAAGGTCCCTTCCAATTGTCCTTCGCTCCCCACACACTTCCACTCCCAAGAATTCTAAGAGCATGATCTGATAATATTCACACCCATTCTTGACAAATGCGGTCTAGCTGCTTCGATCAATATCCAAAGTTCAATCCAATTCAAGCTAATCCCAAAAGCTAAACTTCTCCATGAGAGCTCTCCTTTTTATAAGTTGAAGAGGATAAGGTGAGGGAGGTTAGATGATCCCACTAAATCATGAAAGCTGCAGTAAGATCCAAAACCATTCGATGCCACTCACCATGGAATTCTCTTCCTTCTAGAAGCATCGAAAAGATTCTCTTTTTTCCATCGCATGAGCATTTTCGCGACCGCCTATATAGCAACCCCTCGCCGTAATTTCATGACCTAGATGAGTGAGTGCATCTTATGAAAATCACATTTTTCGCACCCTTCCTATATATAAACCTATGAACATTTTAATAGGATTTTTACAAAGGAGAATGCAACTTCTTTTCTCAGAAAGGTTCTTCCCTTCTTCTTCAGAACTCAAGCTAATCTAATCTCTAAGGAAACATATAGGTTTACATCATTATCGTCATAGGTATGATGAAAATAATGTGTACCGTAGAGCCCTAAAGTATGAAGTTAGAACAGAGTTATAGCTGAAATACTTTGCTGAGTGTGTGTAAGGAACAAGGAACAAATACCGGAAACCAACAAATAAAGAAATACAATACAATAATATATCATCACTAAGGTAGAATTCCATACTCGTAATACAAATGACTCAAAGCATAAACAGTTGATATGAAAGATCCATGTCACTAATACAGTCATATGGTCACCAAACATACACCGTGGATTCCATGCCAATATGACTCAAATATGAACATAGCCACCAAAAATACAATGTGGATCTATGCAATAGTGCAAACTGAATATAATCCAATGCAACCCGAACTGCGGAGGAAAATATTCCGTATCTTCATCTCCACTCCACTCTTATAGTACGATTCCAACCATGTGAATACATGTGTTGAAGTCAAACATGGTAGAAACCATTGATTATCGCTTGTTAGTGAATATTAATAAGCGCGCAGAGAAATCACCATTCACGTAAATGACTCCCAAGGTACACTAGTACAATCCAATCCACGTGAATCAATGAGCTAAGGTCGAACACCGGCTGTATCTCCCAATCATGGGTCAATAATGAAACCCATTGTCGCATCGTGAGGAAACCTCACATTGAGGCATGCAAGTCTAAAGGTACCAATTGTTTCTAAGTCTAATTCCTAGATAATGAGCTGCCGAAAGACTACTCCAGGAGGGCCTTAATGTATCCCCCATCAATGACACGAAACGTGTAACAAGATTTGATGTAGATCGTAGTAACAAGTGATTCAGGACTGACCTAAAGTTTGTCGGCTGCAACGTAAGGCTTTAAGGATCAGCAATGGCTTTAATACAATAGAAGGCTTTCCAAGTTGAAATTCTCTTTGAACATATTGACTAATAATAACAAATCGGCCTTAGAAAACACCGACCAACAACATGGATCACAGATCAACTTGTAATCTTATAAAGGAATATGACCAAGAGACGAGCAAAATTTTCCAACCTAGACAAAGTTTGTGCGAAAGGGCGTCATGTCCAAAGGTGACTCTCTTCCATAGAATACGTGCTTCTATACTAATACTTTTCCAATTTTCCCCACCATTTCCTCAAGCAGTACCTCTTTATTTTATGCAAGCTTGAGGAGGATAACATATGCTTGCAGGATGTAAGCTCATAATTTGGATGATCCCTCAGAGTATGTTTAATGAACCCTAGGAAGGAGTGGTTCAACCCCATATGGGCCTTCCTGGATGTTTGTTTTATTATTCCAAAGAAAGAAAACTCTGGGTTTTTCATGTTTGAGAGTCTAAAAACACTTAAAGAGAACTCTCCCAATTCTTTTTTCTCAGAATTAGTTCGACGAGACCTAAAAAGTGATAAACTATCGCTCATCTAATGTTTTCTTCAAATACTTTTATGTGAGTCATGAAAGAACAAGATCGCCGGTAATCTTTTCATGTTTAGAGGAGTCTAAAAGATCTTAAAGGGAACCTGTGGGGTTCCTTTTCGCATAACCTTACGAACCGAAAAGTGATAAAATTACACTCGTTACATTCTAATGCATTTACGAGCATGAGAAAGAACAAAGACTAAGCTCAGATTACTTTATTTTATGCAGCTTTAAAACAAAACAAACTATGCTTGGGATAGATTTTATTTTCTCACAAGCTTAAAACTAAACAAAACTATGCTTGGACCCTGTTTCATTTTTACACAAGCTTGAAACCAAATTAAACTATGCTTCGAGGTAGGTGGTTTCTTTACACAAGCTTAAACCAAAGTAAAACTATGCTTGAACTTCCCAATGCATTATCCACTTAATTCATGGTTGGTACTAGCCCCCAACTTAAGAAGCTAGTGTCTCAACTTCAACATGAAATCCTGAGGCTGAGGCAAATGCCCCCAAATATTTGTTTCATCCAATCACAAAGGCGGAGGAAATGAAGCTCAAATACTAGACTAAGGACTTGGACTCAAATAGAGAGGGGGGGAAAAACTATTTCATTTTTTAACGAGATTACACGTAAACAAGAGCTATGCTCATAACCTCTGTTTGCTTTTAACGAAGCTTGCCATAGAGACTAAAAACTATCCTCGTAGTGGCTCTTACTTAATGAGCTTGAAATCAGAAAAAACCATGCTCAAAGACTTCAAGCCATTTTTTAACGAGGTTGCCTTTAGAGACGAAAACTATCCTCAAAACTCTTCTTGATCATGATTCCAAGAGGACACGTCTGCACGACATTATGTCAAGGACAAAACTCGGGCCATGGATTTCAAGAGGTCATCACTGAAAGAAGAAACACACTTTTGAAGGACACAATGTCAAGGTTCGTGGACAGAGAGTAAAGAGATTGTAGGGCTCTAATATTCCTATTGAAGAGATCACCATTTAAACTACTGTATCTAAGTCATCAAAAGTTGAAGGCATGGTAGATAACACCACATAATTGACTTATGGTGGGGGCAATACCACTTGCATATAAGAATCATTTAGGGAGTCAATCCATTCGGGGTCAATGAATGAAAGTTGATCAACACAACTCGGCCCATCATGAGGGAAATATATCACTACCTAAAATAAGTAGACATAATAGATTTCATGGCATAGACATAATCTTTGCCAAGGAGTAAAGAAACTAAGGGTCTTGGACTACTATGACGTCAATAAAGACAGCTTTTCCTCCCAAAGTTACAGAAACTGAGGAAGGTCCCTAAAGGTTGACTAATTATTCTATTAAAAGATGTAACATCTCTACGTGAACCGCAAAAATGAAAACCCAAATCTTTCCAAGAGAAAGAGGACAAAATACTAACGGATCCACCTTCATCTATCGTTGTCTAAGGGAACGTCCCTAACACAAACTTGTATTGTAATCTAGAAAGGAATGAGAGGGAAGATGAGGTCTAGCTGAAGCACATCCCGATTAAAATGGATGGCCAAATTACTTTGAGGGGTCCCATTGTGAGAAGGAGGAATACCTCGACATGGTAGAGTCCAGATCAACAAAGAAAATGTGGGCGATCTGCGGTACTCTTGAGCTGGAGAGTAGGACGATCGTGATGATGAGATCAGATCGATTATTTGAGTTGCATTCTCCAAGGAGAATGGATCGACGCTGAAAAGGATCACCGCTTGCCTTCACTTTCTACAGAGAGAGCGGATCAATCGAGGATGGATCAGATCAACCACTTTGCTAACACTCTAAAGGAGAGTGGGATCGATCGAAGATGGATTGGAATGACCACTTTGTCAATTGGTTCAATTAAGGACGCGGATCACATTGACGACATGATCAATCGGATTGACCGGACTACTGTGTTTGGAGGATCATTCCATCAACTATAAGGGGGTTGAGAGAAAACTTATGATAAGCAACTAGAAGTTAAGGCTATGAAATAGTCATGTCTTCCAAGACTTTGAATTCAGTCCATACGAGGGCAAAGGTGAGTTAGAAGACTCCCTTTTCATAACATACAAATGAACTTGACTCTACTTTTCTTACTCCTAAATCAGATCGCGGACTAGTTGGAGGAGATATCATCATCATCATGTTGTTCGAGGGTCGACAACATGGGTTTATCGTGCAGTGTACTTTGCTACTTCTATAACCTTGGATAGACAAAGAAATCCTTAAGAAGATGACTGGATTCTACACAAGCCCGCGGCAGTGGTACTTGGGCTGGCGAGTTGTTTTAAGATATTGACTTTCATCAACATCTAAACATGATTAACAACAATTGGTTGTTTTCCAACATGTTTGATAGTGGTTGGAGGTTTTGACCCTTGCTTTAACTTCTTCTTAATCTTCTTTCTTCTTCTTCTTATTCATCGAAGGTTCACTAGCTTCGTAACTTTCACTCAAGGAAGAAGATGAAACGGAAGGCGACCTTGCGAGAGAAGAAGGTGAAGAAGACCTTACTATTGAAGAAGGTGAAGGATCAACATGAGGTTGATGCTCTTGGGGGGAAGTGATTGTGATTGAATCACTAACTACATTTAGGATTACCTGAGTGGAAAACAACCATACTGATAATCCAATTGTGAGACCTGGAAGGTTGAAAGTAGCAATATGAGGAGGACCAATGTTTTTGTAAGAAGGAAAAACAAAAGGTTCCACTGGAAAAGGAGTTCCTTCATTGGTAATTCTGGGAACTGACGCCATAAAAATAAAGATACAATATAGAGACCACTAGGGAAAACAAACAACACACGTTAAAAATCTAGTAAGAAAACAAGCAAACAAAACCTTCTCACAATGAGCACTCTAGTTGGTGATGAAATTCAACGTCATGGGAACAAAGTAAGAAGGGGATGAGATAGAGTGGGTGGAAAAGTTATGTTGACGACCTTCTTAATAGACTTATGCCTTGGTGCAAGTTCCCACACATAATCATGGGTATACCCTCCAAGGAGCCCAAGTGAGTTTGACCAACGTCGATTCCAGGTACCGTGAAGACTTGCCCCTCCACAGTCACCTTGTGTTAACAATTGATAAGAAGATAGGCCACTAAGGTTACCAAAAAACAAAAATGATGCCTCGGGGACTAGTCAACAATCCGATCCACGAGAAAAGGCAGGGTATCTAGCCCAAAATCAACTCAAGAGTCTTCCACTCATAATTGTGGGTATACCTTCAAACGACCCCCATAATACGCGCAATCTCTACACCAAGACCAACAAAGTAGGGTGAGTAACTCTGCCAGTATTAATGCGACCTTGTGATTGACCCTTGTGTGAGAAGGGCTTCCTAGGACAAAATGAAGTAAGTGGATTTAACTCTCCCTATCACAAGATACTATGTTTGTTTGCATCTTTGGAAAGTTATCTTTCGCACCTATTCCAAATCCCTACAACTAATCTAATGTAGGTTTGCTACCAGAAAATATAGAAATGTCTAATCAATTTTTATAAGCGCTTTATTTTTAAAGCTGTTGTTACTCAAAAGGAAAATGGCGTGGACAATATGGTGTTTTGACCGACCCGAAAGTTATGAAAAGAGATGAAGATGCAATCTTTTCATTTCGATGAGAGCTATGCTACAAGAAGGAGAAAACATTTGTCATTCCCGGATGCACAATGCCCCAACATTTTAAAAAACTCATCAATATCAATGTCTTTAAGAAATGAGCAAAATAGACTGTACACCAATACACGATTCATGCCCCCCCCTCGGCTATGAGGGGGAAA
>SNQJ01S0136969.1:25257-38077 GCA_010110895.2 Picea sitchensis | reverse complement strand
TCGTGGATCAAACTGTAGGTTAATGTTTACCTAGTTGAAGAGGACCTAGGATGCCATGAGGGCAGCCTACAATAGTCGCTCACGATGATTCTAAGGGGTGCACAATAAGGTGGGGCCCTTATTCCTTAGAGGCCCTTAGTCTCCGAGAAGCTCACCTGCCAGAGTATTGACTCCAGGGTTTTTTTATGTCTACCAAGAGGCGAGTGTCACCCTTGGAGCACGTGGCGTGTCCTGAACGACATGTCGTGCAAGAAAAGTGGAGAGAGGTGAGTGGCACCCTTGGAGCACGTAGTGCATCTTGCAAGGCACGTCGCGCAAGGTAAAAAGATTAAGGCGAGTGGCACCCTTGGAGGACCTAGTGCATCCTCAAGCGCACGTTGTGTTGTTGATGATAGATGAATGAAACTATATGGCCTTAGGATGAATAACATGTTAAGAATTTTTAAAAATAAATTCCCTAATTAAATGTCGCCCAGTACGAAAATTTAAGGTCTAAGTCTAAATTATGCTAGTGGTAAAATTTTATCTATCTATAAAAATAAATATATATATATATATATATATATATATAATAATAATAATAATAACGGTATAAATAATAATTATAATCTTCGTTAAATCTTGTAACAAGAAGGGAGTAAGAAATTTAATTGATTCATAAAAAATAAAAATAAAAATAAAAAAAATTAAAAAATTAAATCTGTCGGATTAAAATTTAAAAAGGGAATTAATCATTTTATTATTTTATGATAATCTAAAAAATATTAATTAAAAAAAGAAAACGGAAAAAGGGTTAATTTCCACACCTACCTTGTGAGGCGAGCTGGGAGCTGTTCAAATCTCTAGATAGCGTGTGTGTGACCCCTTTGCGGCTCGGGGGGCTAAGGGGGAGGAAGAGTACCCCTAGCATTGGCTGGGAGGTACCGGTGAAGTCTCGTCGGTCGGCAAGTGGGAGTTGCACGCAACGTGCCTGATGTCCACTCAGAGTAGGCGATCAGGAGATGGTACACTTTCTTCATTTGTATGGTAGATTGTTGTAGGATTTATGATTTGGATCTGCATGCTTATTTTGGGTAGGTAAACTGGTGGTCTAGATTCATGACTAAAATTTTTATGGCCTAGATGATTGATTGATTGGTTTCCCATGACCTTCATTTCCCCACATGTCTTGACCGCTTGTGGTGTTTTGATTGAGAACATCGTGTTGTTTCCCTGCATCCCTAGCTCATTAGTCCTCGCCTAAGCAGTCGACCGGGAGCCTCATCTATGGTTGTCGCTTCGGCGTTAATAGACCTATGGCTCTCAACGCCCTGCTTTTCTATGTGAGGATGATGAATGGAGAACAAACCTATTAGCCGTCTACCTCCATTGTTTTCCTTGGATGATTGGATCCTTTTGGTTCTCTTAATGTTATCTGCAATTTTTATTGGTACCCTGGAAGTGAAAATATTTAATCTCCGTCTAGGATTTAATTCAGTCTGCAATTTTTATTGGTACCCTGGCAATGAAAGGATTTAATATCAGCTTGCAATTTTTTTCTCGTACTGGTATCCTGGAACGTAAAAGAATCTAATTTAAATCTCCGTTGTTGGGCATCTTGGAAAATGAAACAAAAAAATAAATAAATTAAACTTCTAAGTCAGTGTTTTATTTGGTACTCTCGATTTGGATAACGTTGGTGTCAATTTTCAGCCTGCGTTTTTAAACCTGCCAGCGATTTGGTTTCATTGTCGTTTAACCTATCCTTGGAGGCAAATTGCGGGCCTGTGATTCTATCTACCTAGCCAACAATTTCCATTTCAATTTAAACTGTTAAGAAGGTGAATTTGGCCCTAGATTCTTGTTGATCTCTGACTGTTTTCTTTTTGGACAAAACATGAATCACATGTCGTGTTAGTACAGTTGGGCATCAAAACGTTTGTATTCTCAGCTGATAAGTAGCAAATTAGTTGGGCAGTTTATTAAGGATTATATGTACATATCATTTACTCCTTACTCGATCAATCCTTGACATTTCACACTAACTAAACCTAGGACTTTTCCCTACGAATTGGCCCTTGTTATACATTTATAGACTGTGAATTGTCCTTTTACTGAAAACTATTTTTATGTTTAACCCAACCTTCTGTTAGGTTGACATAAGAATTCAAGGGTCGATGTGTTTGTAATGCCTGGGTGATTTTGTAAAGGACATTCAGAGTGATTTATATTCCTTATGACAACAATGTATTTACCGTTTAATGGCCGCGAATTTATGATGACAATTGACAACCAATTTCTTGAAAGACTACGTTTTTTTTGGACTTTAATATCAACAAATTTATATATAGTGGCCAATGAATTTATTAATTGATTAGATGACTGAATGAATGAATTATTATGATATCATTACCAGGAGGCAATGAATTTAATTGATCGATGGTGATTTTGTATCAGCGATTATGACTGTGTCTGGGCAACGATTGTGACAATGCTTGAGTGTCATTTGTGACTACGTTTATGTCAAGCCTTTGGGTGGCTGTGTAAACATGGTGTTGTAAGCATTGATAATATCATTTATGCTATACATCTTATTCGAGAGACAATAATTACCTATGTGTGTTAGGTAGACAAAATTTACCTCCAAGTTGACACACAGCGATATCAATGCCTTAGATGTGAATGTCACTGTTGCATTAGAATATCAGCGTTGAAGGCGGATTACAACAGGGTTTATGGAATTGACAGCATGGTGATTCTCATTGTGTTGATCGCATTTCCATCCATAATCTATTCAGACAACAATTTTATTAGTCAGAAATTTCTATAGATCGCATATTGTTTTGTTTTAGATAGTGATCTTTATGGACAACGCTTTGTATTATGTTAATTACACAGAGATACCAGTTTATGCAGCGATAACTTGGAGTTCTAGATAGCTTTATATTACCTTTGATAAACAACGAATTAATGATAGACATCACTTTAATAACAGATAATGATTTAATAATTTGGACAATGACTTATAATCTCCTTTCTTTTTAGGCAAAAGGGTTGTGTAATGATGGCACCCACTTGGCTTCCACCTTTTAATCACCTCGGTAATCATAAATGATGCCAGTCACCCTCGTTGTCATTAATTAAATAATAATATTCACTTTCAATAATCCTATGTTCATAATTGATGGCATCCTGATGGTGGGGGAATCCAAACAAAACTCGATGATGAACTTTAAGTTGTAAACTATCTCTAACTTACTTGGTGGCTTATGGTTGTATCCACTTTAATTGCCCTTTGATGTTGTGGTCGAGGCAACCCCCCCCTTGTCACCTATGGAATGGTAAGTTCAATTTTAAAAGAATGCATCATCTTAGGTGGTTTCTAACCTTGGTTACCTTGTACGTTGATGTCTATCTTAGTATTTAGAGCCGTCGTGCCACTATTTGCAGATTTAAGCAATGCACCCAAAACTGCAGTATCAAGATTAACAGTAATAAATGGAATGCGTGAAATGAGTCAACTGAATGATGCCTTGCACTCGAGCTTAGGATGATTCTTGTTAATTTGTGGTTTATCTTTCCAACACAATCCATGTTGATGATTGAGGTAGATTAGTAGTTAGAGTTCCTGGCGCGTAGTTAACGTAAGAGATGTTGTCCTTTAGCTTCTAGGCATCGTCGTGTCTATGTCATGCAGGTAGCCATCCCTTAATGATTTTTCATACTTTCAACCAATTGCTGGATGTGCTAGCGTACATAATAATTTTTGTCGGTGACCTAATCTACAGGCATTGTTCGTCATCATGCTATGTTGTTCGACTATGTGTCATTGTCGCTTTCCTGCTTCAAACAAAAAAAAATAATTTGCACTCTTTATGTCACTGGTAGTTGTAATGTTGGGGTCATTACATATGCTATCAGAGTGAGTTCAATCCTACGACTGTGGATCACTAGGCTTTCCATTGCAATAAACCCGTGAGTTTTAACCCTTGCATTAATGGAAAAATTTAGTGTGTCCTTGCGGGATCGCCTTTAGAGGATGCCTCAGAGGTCGCGATGTGGTGCTGTGGAAGGAGGTGCGATGCCTCCAGAAGTTCTCACACCCTCACATTCAAACCCCGAAAGGGGAAGAACCAATCCTTGGGTTGGATTTGCTTGTTGTAAGGGATGATGATGGTCTGAAAAGGACCTTCTATTTTTTATCAAAGGGCCTTGATTCACCATCGATAGTGAGTGGAGGAAAGGGAACCTATACCCCAGAGGGTCCACAACCCACCCTAGCAAGTATCCTTTTCTTCCACCAAGTACTAGAGAGAGTTGAGTTCTAGCGTCCACGAGTGTCACGGACGGTGGTGTCGTCGAGGCATGGTTGTAGAGAAATGCATGGTGCTTCATGCTTCACGTTTATGACCTCCAGCATGAAGGCCCACATGGTGGCCTTTCAACTGAAGGGGAGAACTCTTCTATGGCAGAAAATGCTCCTACCACTTTTGAACATGACCGTAGATGACATGTCATGGGAACGGTTTGAGGAATGGTTCCAAGAGAGATATATTTCTAAGGAATTCGTTGAGCATAAGCTCAACGAGTTCGATGCCTTCCGACAAGTCAGTCACATGGTGCCCAAGTGTGAGGCTCATTTTAGAGTGTTTATGTATGCTCTGAATCTTTTCCTAGAAACTTAAGGTCAATGAGTTTGAGTTTGGCCTTATTGTTAGAATTCAGCTTCTACTACGGGTACCAGGAATACTGGACCAATGAAAGTGCATTGGATTGTGGGGTTCCACATTACTAGCATTCTTTCCTAGAGGAAAGGGCAGGCGTTTCTGGATCAGTCGGACCCACTACCGTCAGATTTTTTGGGCAAGGCCCATCAGATTCATACAACGGTGAATAACCGCCAGGAAAAGCATTAGTCGACTCTGCTCAAGATGTTAGGTACCGTTGCTAACCATACCCTTATTATTTTTATAGATCTTGGTGCTACCGAGAGTTTCATTTCTGGTACAGCACAAAAAGGATTAAGGTAAAGGAAACCAAACATGATGAGTGTATTTTTTTTGTAGAGATGGCTTCAGGAGCCAACAGAACGTTGGAGGAAAGGTTATAAGTTGTATCCTTAACCTGGGAGAGTTTGTCACCAGGACCAACCTGTACGTCATAATCTTAGGATCTTATGATGTCGTAATTGGTATGGACTATTTGGAATCGCATGAGGTGATACTCAACTGTAAGATGAAACAATTGAGCTATGGATGAAGACAAGGGATAGAGATGTGTGATTGTAGGATGGAACCAAGGAGTTTGCCTCAAGTTCATCTCTTCCTTATAGCTACGGAAGAGCATGCGCAAGGGGTGAAAGATTTATACGATCCTTGCATTAAACAAGAAGTAATTGTGGAAGGTTTAGAACACCTTCCGATGGTGAGAGAGAGTTTGCGAACATATTTCTGGAGGAGATACCTAGGATTTCGTCAGAGTGGGAGTTGGAATTTACTATAGACCTAAAACTGGGAACTGAACCGATAGCTAGAACACCTTATCGGATGCCAACCCCAGAGTTACAGGGGTTGAGAATGCAACTAAAGGAATTGTTAGACCTGGGATTGAAACGTTCTAGTGTGTCACCATGGGGTGCACCTGTTATTCTCATACGAAAAAAGGATGGGTCGTGGAGGCTCTGCATTGACTACCGTTAATTGAACAAGGCCACATTCAAGAATCAATATATGTTGTCGAGGAGTGATGATCTATTCAATCAATTGAAGGGCACAATGATGTTCTCAAAGATCGATTTGCAATCAGGGTATCACCAGTTACGGATCAAGGAGAATGATGTCCCTAAGACTGCCTTTAAGATGAGGTTTGGACATTACAAGCTTATTGTTTTACCATTTGGACTGAAAAACACCCCATGGGTATTTATGAGTTTGATGAACGATGTGTTCCGCAAGTACTTGGACAAGTTCGTCCAAGTATTCATTGACGATATTTTTATTTACTCTTGGACGAAGGAGGAGCATTATGAGAACTTACACTTGGTAATAGAGTGTCTGTGAGAGAACCAATTGTATGGGAAGTTGTCCAAATGATCATTTTTTTTTCAATCGAAGATCAACTACTTAGGGCATTCCATCTCTGGCGAAGGTATTGCCGTGGATTCATCCAAGGTCAGGGCTATTATGGAATGGCCTCCATCGATGAACATCCTATAAGTACGTAGCTTCATGGGTTTAGTAGGATACTATCGACGGTTCGTCGAGGGATTTTGAAGATAGCAAATCCAATCATGGAATTGCAAAAGAAGAACAAGAAGTTTGTTGGGACCTAAAAATGCGTGGTAGCATTTCGAGGCTCAAAGAGTTGTTGAAAACAACACCGATACTAAATATGCTTGACATGGAGAAGGATTCTTGGTATGCACTGACGCATCCAAGGAAGGATTAGGAAAAGTCTTGATGCAAGATGGTCAAGTGATCACCTGCATCATGAGGAAACTAAGAAGCCATGAGGAGAACTATGTGATGCACGATTTGGAGTTGTTAGCAATTGTACAGGCCTTGAAGGTTGGGAACAATACCTGATTGGACAAAAATTTGAGCTAAATACATACCACTATGGACTACAACACATCTATACACAAGCGACCTGAACGTGTGACAACGACGTTGGTTGGAATTGCCTAGCAAGTATGATTTCAAGATTTCTTGCATAAAAGGAATAGTGAATCGAGTGACAGATGCATTGAGTTGGAGACCATGCATATTTTCATTGTTGCCTCTTTAGACGAATCTACATGGAAATATTCTAACTTTACAACACGATGATGACTGGTACAAAGAGGTCGAGGATTTTATCGGACAAGATACAATGATGGTACCAATATTTGAAGGATTTTCGTTTGATGATGATGGTTTATTGAGGTTTAAAAATCGAATTTACATACCACCAAACGACGAGTTGAGGAGCTTGATCTTGAGCAAGGCTCATAGAGAAATTTACATGGCTCACCCCAGAGTCACAAAGATGAGGGCAGACCTTAAAACCCTTATTCTTCTGGAAGGGATTGAAGGTAGATATAGTCAACTATGTGTCCAGATGTCTAGAATGTCAGTAGGTGAAGTCTGAACATAGACACCCAACCGGATTACTACAGCCACACGCTATTCCAGAATCGAAATGGGAGGTTATTTCGATGGATTTTATTGTTGGTTTTCCATTGACGGCAAGGAGACATGACTTGTTTTTCGTAGTAGTAGACACTAGAGTGCTCATCTTATTCCTATGCATATGACATATCAGGCACCTGACCTAGCTAGAGTTTTCATCGGTGAGATTGTGAGGATGCATGACGTGACTAAGAGGATCATATCCAATCGCGGATCCGTGTTCACTAGACGATTTTGGGCAAGTTTCCAAGAGGCCTTTGGAACCCGAATTAACTTTAGTATTGTGGATCACCTGGAGATGGATAGGGAAACCGAACAAACAAACCAGAGCTTAGAGAACATGATGTGCTTGTACGTGATGGACCAACAGAAGCATTGGGAGGAATTCTTACCACCGGTAGAATTCACTTATAACAACAGTTACAAAAGTTCCATTAATATGGTACCTTTCGAGATTCTTTATGGGTGACCGTGTCGGGAGCCTTTGATTTGGGATTGAATTGCAGATATGGTCCAGGTGGGACCGGAAGTGATCCAAGAATTGAAAGATTAAATGAAAAATTTGAGACAAAGGATCAAGGAAGCACAGGATCATCAAAAGAGTTACGATGATGTGCATCATATCGATCGTAGTTACGTTGTGGTGATCGAGTCTTTTTGCGGCTGAAACCACATAAGAGTTTGATCTAGTTTGGAAAAAGGGGTATAAACTATATCCTAGGTTTGTGGGATACTACGATATTTTGGAAAAGAGAGGCCTGTGGCCTGATGACTAGCCTTGCATGATTCTTGAGGTGTATGCATGATGTATTTCACGTCTCTGTTTGAGACTTTATGATTAGTGATCCTACACATGTTTGACTTGAGCACCTTGCGGGTGTTGGATGAGGGTACGCTCATGACTGAGCTGATCAAGATCTTGGATCATCACATTCGATAGCTACGAGATCGAATAGTAGATCGGGTCAAGGTCCAGTGGGACAACTATAGTTCGCACTCAACAACCTGGGATGACACATATGATATGCGCTAGCAGTTTCCATTTCTGTTTGATAGATATACTTATGATATGGTGATACACTTATTTCGATATTTTTACTATGAAACTTCAGGACGAAGTTTATACCAAGAGGGGGTGTATGCAACATCACGCTCTAGTTCACTGAGCGAACTTATTGTTAGAGGACATTTGATTTTGATTATGAGGCGTTATGGGTTGATGAAATGGTTTAACTGCATTGACATAGATAGGTGTTGTTGACTCGGTTTTACTGAGTGTGCAATATTTTGGACCTCGAGGAGGCAGAGGCATCGATGGAACCATTGGGGTTTGATTTTTTTACTGTGATATTAGTGCATCTGATTAGATGATATGATATGGATATATTATGAAATGATTTTTTGATGGTGCAGGCTTATGATGGCTTGTCGACTAGACTCACATGTGGAGTAAAGGGGTCATGCACGACTACTAGAGATGTTGAAAGACAGGTGTGGACAACAGCCATGCCACAGCCTACTAGCACTCCCGTCGTGGCTTGAATTGTAGGTTAACGTTTACCTAGTTCGAGAGGACCCATGATGTCATGAGGGAAGACTGCGATAGTCACTCGTGATGATTCTAAGTGGCGTGCAATAAGGTGGGGCCCCTATTCCTTAGAGGCCCTTAGTCTCCCACAAGTTCACCTGGCAATGTATTGACTGCATGGGTTTTTTATGTCTACCAAGTCAGTCAAGAGGCAAGTGGCACCCTTGGAGCATGTGGTGAGTCTTGAAGGGCACGCTGCACAAGAAAAATGGAGAGAGGAGAGTGGCACCCTTGGAGCACGTAGTGCGTCTTGAAGGGCACGTCGGGCAAGGGAAACATATTAAGGCGAGTGGAACCCTTGGAGCACCTAGTGCATCCTGAAGGGCACGTCGCGTTGTTGATGATAGATGAATGAACCTAGATGACCTTAGGACCAATGATGTGTTAAGAATTTTTAAAAATAAATTCCCTAATTAAATGTCGCCCAATATGAAAATTTAAGGTCTAAGTCTAAATTATTCTAGTGGTAAAATTTTATCTATCTATAAAAAAAATAAAAAAATAAAAAATAAAAATAAAAAAATGGCATAAATGATAATTATACTCTTTGTTAAATCTTGTAACATGAAGGGAGTAAGAAATTTAATTGATTCATAAAATATAAAAATAAAAAACTGTGGGATTAAAATTTAAAAATGGAATTAATCGTTTTATTATTTTATGATAATTTAAAATATATTAATTAAAAAAAGAAAAGGGGAAAAGGGTTAATTTCCACACATGCCTTTTTGAGTTCTAAATAAAAAGGGGAAAGAGGGAAAATCTAAAATATTAGGAAACTAGGAAAAGAGAGAAACACAAAAAGAAAAAGGAAACGAAAGAGAAAAAAAGTGGAAAGTCAAACTTAGTAAAGTATCTACCATTTAAGAGATTTCTAATTTAAACTGAAACARAAAATTAATAGTGGGGAAAATCATTAAAACCTGTAAGAGAATTTGGGGACACCTAGGAGTGATTCTAGGAGTAACTCTAGGTGGGTGAAGGAAATAAAGATAATTAATTAATTAAAGAAATTAATTTATGGAGGAATGAAGGGGATGGGTGACACTTGTATGGGGAGGAATTTTTAGGAATTAAAATTTAAAAACTTGATTAAACGTGATTTTAGGAAAGTAAGGAACCAGGAAACTCTATATAATGAAGGGAGGAGATGGAGGTTGGCAGGGCTTCTATTTGCGTAACGTTACGCTGCAGAAATATCTACTTGACTGACTTAACTTGTGGGAGTTGGGATACCCAACTCAGTGAGGAATGGTAGCTCAACCTTGTGAGGCAAGATGGGAGCTATTGAAATCTCTAGATAGCATGTGTGTGGCCCCTTTGTGGCTCAGGGGGTAAGGGGGGAAGAATAGTACCCCAAGCATTGGATGGGAAGTACCGGTGAAGTCTTGCCGGTCGACAAGTGGGAGTTTCATAAAGTGCACGGGACGTCCACTCGGAGCAGGGGATCAGGAAATGGTACGCTTTCTTCATTTATATGGTATATTGTTGTAGGATCTATGATTTGGATCTGCATGTTTATTTTGGGAAGGTAAACTGGTGGTCTAGATTCAGGACTAAAATTTTTATGGCCTAGCGGATTGATTGATTAGTATCCCATGACCTTCATTTCCTCGCATGTCCTGATCGCCTATGGTGTTTTGATTGAGACCATCATGTTTCTTCCCTTCGTCCCTATCTCATTAGTTATCGCTTGATGAGTCATCCAAGAGCTTGATCTACGGTCGTCGCTTCAACATTAATAGACCTATGGATCTCAACGCCCTGCTTCTCTATGTGAGGATGATGAACGAAGAACGAACCTATTACCAATCTACCTCCGTTGTTGGCCTTGGCTGATTGGATCCTTTCGGTTCTCATAATGTTATCTGCAATTTTTATTGGTACCCTAGAAATGAACGGATTTAATCTCAGTCTAGGATTTAATTCATTCTGCAATTTTTATTGGTACCCTGGAAATGAAAGGATAATATTAGTCTACAATTTTTTTTCTCGTACTGGTATCTTGGAACGTAAAAGAATATAATTTAAATATGCGTTGTTGGGCATCTTGGAAAATGAAACTAAAAAAAAAAAAACTTAAACTTTTAAGTCGACGTTTTATTTGGTACTCTAGATTTGGATAATGTTGGTGTCAATTTTCAGCCCTCGTTTTTACACCTGCCAATGATTTGATTTCATTGTCGTTTAACCTGTCCCTGGAGGCGAATTGGGGGCCTGTGATTCTATCTACCTAGCAAACGATTTCCATTTCAATTTAAACTGTTAAGAGGGCCAAATTGGCCCTGGATTCTTATTGATCTTTGACTATTTTATTTTTGGAGAAAATGTGAATCACCTGTCATGTTAGTACAGTTGGGCAGCAAAACATTTATATTCTTAGCTGATAAGTATCAAATTATTTGGGCAGTTTATTAAGGATTATCTATACAAATCATTTAATCATTACCCAGTCAATCCTTGGCATTTCACACTACCTAAACCCATGACTTTTCCCTGAGAATTAGGCCTTGTTATACATTTAGGGACTGTGAATTGTCCTTTTACTAACAACTATTTTTATGTTTAACCCAACCTTCTATTATGATAACACAAGCGTTTAAGGGTCGACATGTTTGTAATGTCTGGGAAATTTTATAAAGGACATTCAGAGTGATTTATATTCCTTATGACAACAATGTATTTAACATTTAATGGCAGGGAAATTATGATGTCAGTTGACAGCCAATTTCATGAAAGACTGCGTTTTTGTTGGACTTTAATATCAGTGAATTTATATATAGTGGCCAATGAATTTATTAATTGATTGGATGGCTGAATGAACGAATTATTATAGTATCATTACCAGGAGGCAACGAATTTAATTGATCGACGGTGATTTTGTAGCAACGATTGTGACTGTGTCTACGCAACGATTGTGATGGTGCTTTGGTGGCGTTTATGACTATGTTTTAGTCGAGCCTTCAGGTGGCTATGTAAACATGGTGTTGTAAGGATTGGTAATATCATTTATGCTATACATATTATTTGAGAGACAACAATTACCTCTACGTGTTAAGTAGACAACATTTACCTCTGAGTTGACACACAACGATTTCAATGCCTTAGATGTGAATGTCACCGTTGCATTAGAATGTCAGCGTTGAAAGAGAATTATAACAGGGTTTATGGAATTGACAGAGTGGCAATTCTCCTCGTTATGACGACGAACCTCTTATAACAAGTACAATTTTTTTATTTTTTTTTGTGTGCGTGTGTACAAGGGTAACGAAAAAATTATACTCTACGTAGCAACATGATGGCGAAGATGTCGCATGCAATGGTCAAAACAACATGACAACCTAAGATGCACATAAAGTATATTTTCCTTATTGCCCACTTCGATGACGTCCATGCGCTCCATGCCGCTCCTACTCGCCGACTGTCGATACCTCACCGGTACCTCCCAACCAATGCTAGGGATACTCTGCTTCCCCCTTAGGCTCCCAAGCCGCAAAGGGGCCACACACTATCTAGATGTTACATCTAGATCCCAGCTCACCTTGTAAGGCCGAGCTACCACTCCTCTCTAAGCTGGGAAATCCCAACTCCCACTAGTAAAACGATCATGTCACTATTCATGCAGCGTAATGTTACGCTAACATTTAACATAATGTTACGCTAGGTGTCCCTATATTCCCTTACAGGTTTTAAAAGCTTTCCCTAAAATGAAATTGCTAAATTAGTTCAATTTTGAAGGTTCTTTAAATGTAGATTCTTTACTAAGTTGAGCTCCCTCTTTTTGCCATAAGTTCCCCTCTTTCCCTTTTTATGTTGCCTCATTCCCTAGTTTCCTAATTTTTATATTTCCCTCTTTCCCCTTTTTAATGAGCTACAAATGACAGTTGTCCAAATTAACCTCTTTTACTTTTATTATTAATTTAGTATCTTTTTAAACTATGAAAAGTTAAAACAATTAATTTCTTCTTTACATTTTATCCACAGATTTTATTTAATTTCTTACTGCCTTCATTTTACCTAAAAATTTATGAAGACCAAAATTATTGCTTAAGTGGTTTTTTATTTTTATTTTAAACTTTATTAT
>SNQJ01S0136969.1:0-14612 GCA_010110895.2 Picea sitchensis | reverse complement strand
CATAGCCTACTAGCACTCCCACCATGGCTCGAACTGTAGGTTAAGGATTACCTAGTTTGAGAGGACCCACAATGTCGTGAGGGCAGACTACAACAATCGTTCATGATGATTCTAAGGGCTGTGCAATAAGGAGGGGGTCTTATTCCCTAGAAATCCTTAGTCTCCCACAAGTTCACCTAGCAGAGTGTTGACTGTTGGGGTTATTGATGGCTACCAATCAGATAAGAGGCGAGTGGCACCCTTGGAGCACGTGGTGCATCTTTTAGGGCACGTCGTGCAAAAGAAATAATAGAGGTGAGTGGCACCCTTGGAGCATGTAGTGCGTCTTGAAGGGCACTTCACGATGATGATGATAAAGGAACGAACCTAGATGGCCTTAAGACAAATATCTCATTAATAAATTTTAATACAACTTCCCTAATTAAAATGTCGCCAGGTTCAGAATCTCAGTCCTAAGTCTAACACTTCATTAGGGGTAAAATGTTGTCTACCCTTAAGAAAATATCTTTATAAAAATAAAATAATAAAGTTTAAAAGAAAAATAAAAAACCACTTAAGCAATAATTTTGGTCTTCATAAATTTTTAGGTAAAATGAAGGGAGTAAGAAATTAAATAAAATCTGTGGATAAAATGTAAAGAAGAAATTAATTGTTTTAACTTTTGATAGTTTAAAAAGATACTAAATTAATAATAAAAGTAAAAGAGGTTAATTTGGACAACTGTCATTTGTAGCTCATTAAAAAGGGGAAAGAGGGAATTATAAAAATTTGGAAACTAAGGAATGAGGCAACATAAAAAGGGAAAGAGGGGAACTTATGGTAAAAAGAGGGAGCTCAACTTGGTAAAGAATCTACATTTAAAGAACCTTCAAAATTGAACTAATTTAGCAATTTCATTTTAGGGAAAGCTTTTAAAACCTATAAGGGAATATAGGGACACCTAGCGTAACATTACGTTAAATGTTAATGTAACGTTACGTTGCATGAATAGTGACATGACTGTTTTACTAGTGGGAGTTGGGATTTCCCAGCTCAGAGAGGAGTGGTAGCTCGACCTTACGAGGTGATCTGGGAGCTAGACATACCATCTGGATAGTGTGTGTCCCCTTTGTGGCTCGGAGGCCTAAGGGGGAAGCAAAGTATCCCTAGCATTGGTTGGGAGGTACCGGTGAGGTATCGACAGTCGGCGAGAGGGACCGGCATGGAGCGCGCGGACTTCATCGAAGTGGGCAATAAGGAAAAGATACTTTATGTGCATCTTAGGTCATCATGTTTTTTTCACCATTGCATGTGACATCTTCGCGATCATGTTGCTACGCAGAGTATAATGTTTTTGTTAACCTTGTACACATGCACACACAAAAAAAAATAAAAATGTACTTGTTATAAGAGGTTCATCGTCATAACGAGGAGAATTTCCACTCTGTCAATTCCATAAACCCTGTTATAATTCACCTTCAACGCTGACATTCTAATGCAACAGTGGCATTCACATCTAAGGCATTGAAATCGTTGTGTGTCAACTCAGAGGTAAATGTTGTCTACCTAACACGCAGAGGTAATTGTTGTCTCTTGAATAATATGTATAGCATAAATGATATTACCAATCCTTACAACACTATGTTTACACAGCCACCTGAAGGCTCGACTAAAACATAGTCACAAACGCCATCAAAGCACCATCACAATCGCTGCCTAGACACAGTCATAATCATTGCTACAAAATCATCGTCGATCAATTAAATTCRTTGCCTCCCAGTAATGATACCGTAATAATTYGTTCATTCAGCCATCCAATCAATTAATAAATTCATTGGCCACTATATATAAATTCACTGATATTAAAGTCCAACAAAAACGCAGTCTTTCAAGAAATTGGCTGTCAACTGACATCATAATTTCCCTGCCATTAAATGTTAAATACATTGTTGTCGCAAGGAATATAAATCACTCTGAATGTCCTTTACAAAATTTCCCAGACATTAGAAACATGTTGACCCTTAAACGCTTGTGTCKTCATAATAGAAGGTTGGGTTAAACATAAAAATAGTTGTTAGTAAAAGGACAATTCAYAGTCCCTAAATGTATAACAAGGCCCAWTTCTCAGGGAAAAGTCATGGGTTTAGGTATCGTGAAACACCAAGGATTGACTGGGTAATGATTAAATGATATGTATACATAATCCTTAATAAACTGTCCAAATAATTTGATACTTATCAGCTGAGAATAGAAATGTTTTGCTACCCAACTGTACTAACATGACAGGTGATTCACATTTTCTCCAAAAAGAAAAYAGTSAGRGATCAACAAGAATCCAGGGCCAAATTGGCCTTCTTAACAGTTTAAATTGAAATGGAAATCGTTGGCTAGGTAGATAGAATCACAGGCCCCCAATTCGCCTCCAGGGACAGGTTAAACGACAATGAAATCAAATCCCTGGGAGGTGTAAAAACAAGGGATGAAAATTGACACCAACATTATCCAAATCCAGAGTACCAAATAAAACGTCGACTTAGAAGTTTAAGTTTTTTTTTTTTTTAGTTTCATTTTCCAGGATGCCCAACAACGCATATTTAAATTATATTCTTTTACATTCCAAGATACCAGTACGAGAAAAAAAATTGTAGACTGATATAATCCTTTCATTTCCAGGGTACCAATAAAAATTGCAGACTGAATTAAATCCTAGACTGAGATTAAATCCTTTCATTTCTAGGGTACCCATAAAAATTGCAGATAACATTATGAGAACCGAAAGGATCCAATCATCCAAGGCCAAAAACGGAGGTAGACGGGTAATAGGTTCATTCTTCGTTCATCATCCTCACATAGAAAAGCAGGGCGTTGAGATCCATAGGTATATTAATGTTGAAGCGACGACCGTAGATCAAGCTCTTGGATGACTACTCAGGCGACGACTAATGAGATAGGGATGAAGGGAAAAAACATGATGGTCTCAATCAAAACACCATAGGCAGTCAGGACATGCGAGGAAACGAAGGTCATGGGATACTAATCAATCAATCAGCTAGGCCATAAAAATTTTAGTCCTGAATCTAGACCACTAGTTTACCTTCCCAAAATAAACATGCAGATCCAAATCATAGATCCTACAACAATCTACCATATAAATGAAGAAAGTGTACCATTTCCTGATCCCCTGCTCCGAGTGGACGTCCCGCGCGCTCTATGAAACTCCCACTTGCCGACCGGCAAGACTTAACCGGTACCTCCCATCCAATGCTTGGGGTACTCTTCTTCCCCCTTAGCCCCCCAAGCCGCAAAGGGGCCACACACACACTATCTAGAGATTTCAATAGCTCCCATCTTGCCTCACAAGGCTGAGCTACCATTCCTCACCGAGTTGGGTATCCACACTCCCACAAGTTAAGTCAGTCAAGTAGATATTTCTGCAGCGTAACGTTACGCAAATAGAATCCCTRCCAACCTCCATCTCCTCCCTTCATTATATAGAGTTTCGTGGTTCCTTACTTTCCTAAAATCACGTTTAATTAAGTTTTTTAAATTTAATTCCTAAAAATTCCTCCCCATACAAGTGTCACCCATCCCCTTCATTCCTCCATAAATTAATTTCTTTAATTAATTAATTATCTTTATTTCCTTCACCCACCTAGAGTTACTCCTAGAATCACTCCTAGGTGTCCCCAAATTCTCTTACAGGTTTTAATGATTTTCCCCACTATTAATTTTCCGTTTCAGTTTAAATTAGAAAACTCTTAAATGGTGGATACTTTACTAAGTTTGACTTTCCACTTTTTTTCTCTTTCGTTTCCTTTTTCTTTTTGTGTTTCTCTTTTTTCCTATTTTCCTAATATTTTAGATTTTCCCTCTTTCCCCTTTTTATTTAGAACTCAAAAAGGCAGGTGTGGAAATTAACCCTTTTTCCCTTTTCTTTCTTTAATTAATATATTTTAAATTATCATAAAATAATAAAACGATTAATTCCATTTTTTAATTTTAATCCCACATATGTTTTTTTATGAATCAATTAAATTTCTTACTCCCTTCGTGTTAAAAGATTTAACAAAGAGTATAATTATCATCTTTTTATTTTTTTTATAGATAGATAAAATTTTACCACTAGCATAATTTAGACTTAGACCTTAAATTTTCATACTGGGCGACATTTAATTAGAGAATTTATTTTTAAAAATTCTTAACACATCTTTGGTCCTAAGGCCATCTATGTTCATTCATCTATCATCAACAACGCGACGTGCCCTTCAGGACGCACTAGGTGCTCCAAGGGTGCCACTCGCTTTAATATGTTTCCCTTGCGCGACGTGCCCTTCAAGACGCACTACGTGCTCCAAGGGTGTCGCTCACCTCTCTCCATTTTTCTTATGCAGCATGCCCTTCAAGACTCACCACGTGCTCCAAGGGTACCACTCGCCTCTTGAATGAATTGGTAGACATAAAAAACCCATGCAGTCAATACACTGCCAGGTGAACTTGTGGGAGACTAAGGGCCTCTAAGGAATATGGGCCCCACCTTATTGCACGCCTCTTAGAATCATCATGAGTGACTATCGCAGTCTTCCCTCATGACATCATGGGCCCTCTCGAACTAGGTAAACGTTAACCTACAATTCGAGCCACAGTGGGAGTGCTAGTAGGCTGTGGCAGGGCTATTGTCAACACCTATCCCTCAACATCTCTAGTAGTTGTGCGCAACCCCTTTACTCCACATGTGAGTCTAGTCGACAAGCCATCATCAACTTGCACCATCAACAAATCATTTCATAATATATCCATATCATATCATCTAATCAAATGCACTAATATCACAGTAAAACAATAAAACCCCAATGGTATGCTCCGTGACTCAATTCAGAGTCCAAGGGGTTCCATCGATGMCTTTGCCTCCTCAAGGTCCAAAATCTTGCACACTCAGTAAAACCGAGTCAACAACACCTGTCTATGTCAATGCAGTTAAACCATGTCATCAACCCATAACGCCTCATAATCAAAATCAAATGTCCTCTAACAATAASTTCGCTCAGTGCACTAGAGAGGGATGTTRCATACACCCYCTCTTGGTATAAACTTTGTCCCAAAKTTTCATAGTAAAAATGTCGAAATAAGTGTATCACCGTATCATAAGTATATCTCTCAAACAAAAATGAAAACTGCTAGCACATATCATATGCATCATCCCAGGTTGTTGAGTGTGAACTATAGTTGTCCCACTGGACCTTGACCCGATCTATTGTTCGATGTCGTAGCTGTCGAATGTGAAGATCCAAGATGTTGATCAGCTCAGTCGTGAGCGTACCCTCGTGTGACACCCGCAAGGTGCTCAAGTCAAACATGTGTAGGATCACTAATCATAAAGTCTCAAATAGAGACGTGAAATGCATCATGCATACACCTCAAGAATCAGGCAAGGCTAGTCATCAGGCCACATGCCTCTCTTTTCCAAAATATCGTAGTATCCCACAAACCTAGGATATAGTTTATACCCCTTTTTCCAAACTAGATTGAACTCTTATGCGGTTTCAGCCACAAAAAGACTCGATCACCACAACGTAACTATGGTCGACATGATGCGCATCATCGCAACTCTTTTGATGATCTTATGCTTCCTTAATCCTTTGTCTCAAATTTTTCATTTAATCTTCCAATTCTTGGATCACTTCCGGTCCCACCTAGACCATATCTGCAATTCGATCCTAAATCAAAGGCGCTGGACACGGACACCCATAAAGAATCTCGAAAGGTACCATCTTAATGGAACTTTTGTAACTGTTCTTATAAGTGAATTCTACCGGTGGTAAGAATTCCTCCCAACGCTTCTGTTGGTCCATCACGTACAAGCGCATCATGTTCTCCAAGGTCTGGTTTGTTTGTTCAGTTTCCCTATCCATCTCCGGGTGATCCACAATACTAAAGTTAAGTCAGGATCCAAAGGCCTCTTGGAAACTTGCCCAAAATCATCCAGTGAACATGAATCCTCGACTGGATGTGATCCTCTTGGTCACGCCATGCATCCTCACAATCTCACCGATGAAAACTCTAGCTAGGTCAGGTGCCTGATACGTCGTATGCATAGGAATAAGGTGAGCACTCTTCGTCAGAGTGTCTACTACTACGAAAAACAAGTCATGTATCCTTGCCATCAATGGAAAACCAACAATAAAATCCATTGAAATAACCTCCCATTTCGATTCTGGAATAGCGTGTGGCTGTAGTAATCCTCTTGGGTGTCTATGTTCAGACTTCACGTGCTGACATTCTAGACATCTAGACACATAGTTGACTATATCTGCCTTCAATCCCTTCCAAAAGAATAAGGGTTTTAAGGTCTGCCCTCATCTTTGTGACTCTCGGGTGAGCCATGTAAATTTCTCTATGAGCCTTGCTCAGGATCAAGCTCCTCAACTCATCGTTCGGTGGTACGTAAATCTGATTTTTAAACCTCAATAAACCATCGTCATCAAATGAAAATCCTTCAAATCTTGGTACCATCATTGTATCTTATCCGATAAAATCCTCGACCTCTTTGTACCAGTCATCATCATGTTGTAAAGTTAGAATATTTCCATGTAGATTCATCTAAAGAGGAAACAACGAAAATATGCATGGTCTCCAACTCAATGCATCTGTCACTCGGTTCACTATTCCTTTTATGCAAGAAATCTCGAAATCGTACTTGCTAGGCAATTTCGAACAACGTCGTTGTCACATGTTTAGGTCACTTGTGTATAGATGTGTTGTAGTCCATAGTGGTCTGTATTTAGCTCAATTTTTTGTCCAACCAGGTATTGTCCCCAACCTTCAAGGCATGTACAATTGCTAACAACTCCAAATCGTGCATCACATAGTTCTCCTCATGCATTCTTAGTTTCCTCATGATGCAGGTGATCACTTGACCATCTTGCATCAAGACTCTGCCTAAGCCTTCCTTGGATGCGTCAGTGCACACCAAGAAGCGTTCTCCATGTCAAGCATCTTTAGTATCGGTGTTGTTTTCAATAGCTCCTTGAGCCTCGAAATGCTACCACGCATTTTTAGGTCCCAACAAAATTCTTGTTCTTATTTTTCAATTCCATGATCGGATTTGCTATCTTCAAAATCCCTCAATGAACCGTCGATAGTATCCTACTAAACCCATCAAGATACGTACTTATAGGATGTTCATCGGTGGAGGCCATTCCATAATAGCCCCGACCTTGGATGAATCCACGACAATACCTTCGCCAGAGATGACATGCCCTAAGTAGTTGATCTTCGATTGAAAAAAAAATGATCATTTGGACAACTTCCCATACAATTTGTGCTCTCACAGACACTGTATTACCAAGCGTAAGTTCTCATCATGCTCCTCCATCATCCGAGAGTAAATCAAAATATCGTCAATGAATACTTGGACGAACTTGTCCAAGTACTTGCAGAACACCCCGTTCATCAAACTCATAAATACCCCTAGGGTGTTTTTCAGTCCAAATGGTAAAACAGTAAGCTTATAATGTCCAAACGTCATCTTAAAGGAAGTCTTAGGGACATCATTATCCTTGATCCATAACTAGTGATACCCTGATTGCAAATCGATCTTTGAGAACATCGTCATGCCCTTCAATTGATCGAATAGATCATCACTCCTCGGCAACGGATATTGATTCTTGATTGTGGACTTTTTCAATTGATGGTAGTCAATGCAGAGCCTCCACTATCCATCCTTTTTTCGTATGAGAATAACAGGTGCACCCCATGGTGACACACTAGAACGTTTCAATCCCAGGTCCAACAATTCCTTTAGTTGCATTCTCAACCCCTGTAACTCTAGGGTTGACATCTGATAAGGTGTTCTAGCTATCGGTTCAGTTCCCAGTTTTAGGTCTATAGTAAATTCCAACTCCCTCTCTGACGGAATCCTAGGTATCCCCTCCAGAAATACGTCTGCAAACTCTCTCTCACCACCGGAAGGTGTTCTAAACCTTCAACAATTACTTCTCGTTTAATGCAAGGATCGTATAAATCTTTCACCCCTTGCGCATGCTCTTCCGTAGCTGTAAGGAAGAGATGAACTTGAGGGAAACTCCCTGGTTCCATCCTACAATCACACATCTCTATCCCTCGTCTTCATCCATAGCTCAATAGTCCATACCAATTATGACATCATAAGATCCTAAGATCATGACGTACAGGTTGGTCCTAGTGACAAACTCTCCCAGGTTAAGGATACATCCTGTAACCTTTCCTCCAACCTTCTGTTGGCTCCTGAAGCCATCTCTACAAAAAAAATAAACTCATCCTGTTTGGTTTCCTTTACCTTAATCCTTTTTGTGTTGTACTAGAAATGAAACTCTCGGCAGCACCAGGATCTATCAAAATAATAAGGGTATGGTTAGCAACGGTACCTAACATCTTGAGCACAGTCGACTGATGCTTTTCCTGGCGGTTATTCACCGTTGTATGAATCTGATGGGCCTTTCCCAAAAACTCTGAAGGTGGTGGGTCCGACTGATCCAGAAATGTCGGCCCTTTCCTCTGGGAAAGAATGTTGTTAATGTGGAACCCCACAATCCAATGCACTTTCCTTGGTCCAGTATTCCTGGTACCTGTAGTAGAAGATGAATTCTAACAATAAGGCCAAACTCAAACTCATTGACCTTAAGTTTCTGGGAAAAGATGTGGAGCATACATAAACACTCTAAAACGGACCTCACACTTGGGCACCATGTGATTGACTTGTCAGAAGGCATCGAACTCGTTGAGTTGATGATCAATGAATTCCTTAGAAATATATCGCTCTTGGAACCATTCCTCAAACGATTCCCATGACATGTCATCTATGGTCATGTTCAAAAGTGGTAGGAGAATTTTCTTCCATATAAGAGTGCTCCCCTTCAGTTGAAATGCCACCATGTGGGCCTTCATGCTGGAGGGCATAAAGGCGAAGCATGAAGCACCATGCCTTTCTCTACAACCGTGCCTCGACGACACCATTGTCCGTGAAACTCATGGACGCTAGAACTCAACTCTCTCTAGTACTTGGTGGAAGAAAAGAATACTTGCTAGGGTGTGTTGTGAACCCTCTGAGATACAGGTGCCCTTGCCTCAACTCACTATTGATGGTGAATCAATGCCCTTTGATAAAAAATTGAAGGGCCTTTTCAGACCATCATCATCCCTTACAACAAGCAAATCCAACCGAAGGATTGGTTCTTCCCCTTTCGAGGTTTGAATGCGAGGGTGTGAGAACTTCTGGAGGCATCGCACCTCCTTCCACAGCACCACGTCACGACCTCTAAGGCATCCTCTAAAGGCGATCCTGCAAGGACACACTAAATTTTTCCATTAATGCAAGGGTTAAAACTCACGGGTTTATTGCAGTGGACAGCCTAGTGATCCACAGTCGTAGGGTTGAACTCACTCTGATAGCATATGTAATGACCCCAACATTACAACTACCAGTGACATAAAGAGTGAATTTTTTTTTTTTTGTTTGAAGCAGGAAAGCGACGATGACACACAGTCGAACAACACAGCCTCACGATGAACAATGCCTGTAGATTAGGTCACCGACAAAAACGATTGTGCACGCTAGCACATCCAGCAACTGGTTGAAAGTATGAAAAATCATTAAGGGATGGCTACCCGCATGACACAGACACGACGACGCCTAAAAGCTAAAGGACAACATCTCTTACGTTAACTAGGCGCCAGGAAATCTATCTACTAATCTACCTCAATCATCAACATGGATTGTGATGGAAAGATAAAACACAAATCAACAAGAATCATCCGAAGTTCGAGTGCAAGGCATCATTCAGTTGACTCATTTCACGCATTCCATTTATTACTGTCAATCTTGATACTGCAGTTTTGGGTGCATTGCTTAAATATGCAAATAGTGGCACGAAGGCTCTAAATACTAAGATAGACATCAACGTACAAGGTAAGCAAGGTTAGAAACCACCTAAGATGATGCATTCTTTTAAAAGTGAACTTACCATTCCATAGGTGACAATGGGGGGATTGCCTCGACCACAGCATCGAAGGGCAATTAAAGTGGATACAACCATAAGCCACCAAGTAAGTTAGAGATAGTTTACAACTTAAAGTTCATCATCGAGTTTTTTTTGGATTCCCCCACCATCAGGATGCCATCAATTATGAACATAGGATTATTGAAAGTGAATATTATTATTTAATTAATGACAACGAGGGTGATTGCCATCATTTATGATTAGCGAGGTGATTAAAAGGTGGAAGCCAAGTGGGTGCCATCATTACACAACCCTTTTGTCTAAAAAGAAAGGAGATTATAAGTCATTGTCCAAATTATTAAATCATTATCTCTTATTACAGTGATGTCTATCATTAATTCATTGTTTATCAAAGGTAATATAAAGCTATCTAGAACTCCATGTTATCGCTGCATAAACTGGTATCTCTGTGTAATTAACATAATACAAAGCGTTGTCCATAAAGATCACTTTCTAAAACAATACAATATGCGATCTATAGAAATTTTTGACTAATAAAATTGTTGTCTGAATAGATTATGGATGGAAATGCGATCAAGACAATGAGAATCGCCATGCTGTCAATTCCATAAACCCTGCTGTAATCTGCCTTCAACGCTGATATTCTAATGCAACAGTGACATTCACATCTAAGGCATTGATATCGCTGTGTGCCAACTCGAAGGTAAATGTTGTCTACCTAAAACGCAGAGGTAATTATTGTCTCTCGAATAAGATGTATAGAATAAATGATATTATCAATGCTTACAACACCATGTTTACACAGCCACCCAAAGGCTCGACTAAAACGTAGTCACAAATGACACTCAAGCATTGTCACAATCGTTGCCCAGACACAGTCATAATCGCTGATACAAAATCACAATCGATCAATTAAATTCATTGCCTCCTGGTAATGATATCATAATAATTCATTCATTCAGTCATCCAATCAATTAATAAATTCATTGGCCACTATATATAAATTTGTTGATATTGAAGTCCAACAAAAACATAGTCTTTCAAGAAATTGGTTGTCAGTTGTCATCATAAATCCTCTACCATTAAACGTTAAGTACATTGTTTTCATAAGGAATATAAATCACTCTGAATGTCCTTCACAAAATCACTCAGACATTACAAACGCATCGACCCTTGAATTCTTATGTCATCATAACAGAAGGTTGGGTTAAACATAAAAATAGTTGTCAGTAAAAGGACAATTCACAGTCTATAAATGTATAACAAGGGCCAATTCGCAGGGAAAAGTCCTAGGTTTAGGTAGTGTGAAACTTCAAGGATTGATCGATTAAGGAGTAAATTATATGTACAGATAATCCTTAATAAACTGCCCAACTAATTTGCTACTTATCAGCTGAGAATACAAACGTTTTGATGCCCAACTGTACTAACACGACATGTGATTCATGTTTTCTCGAAAAAGAAAACAGTCAGAGATCAACAAGAATCCAGCGCCAAATTCAGCTTCTTAACAGTTTAAATTGAAATGGAAACCAAATCGTTGGCAGGTTTAAAAACGCAGGCTGAAAATTGACACCAACGTTATCCAAATCGAGAGTACCAAATAAAATGTCGACTTAGAAGTTTAATTTATTTATTTTTTTGTTTCATTTTCCAAGATGCCCAACAATGGAGATTTAAATTAGATTCTTTTACGTTCCAGGATACCAGTACGAGAAAAAAATTGCAAGCTGATATTAAATCCTTTCATTTCCAGGGTACCAATAAAAATTGCAGACTTAATTAAATCCTAGATGGAGATTAAATCTTTTCACTTCCAGGGTACCAATAAAAATTGCAGATAACATTAAGAGAACCAAAAGGATCCAATCAGCCAAGGAAAACAATGGAGGTATATGGCTAATAGGTTTGTTCTCCATTCATCATCTTTGCATAGAAAAGCAGGGCGTTGAGAGTCATAGGTCTATTAACGCCGAAGCGACAACCGTAGATCAGGCTCCCGGTCGACTGCTCAGGCGAGGACTAATGAGCTAGGGATGAAGGGAAACAACACGATGTTCTCAATCAAAACACTACAGGCGGTCAAGACATGTGGGGAAATGAAGGTCATGGGAAACCAATCAATCAATCAGCTAGGCCATAAAAATTTTAGTCATGAATCTGGACCACCAGTTTACCTACCCAAAATAAGCATGCAGATCCAAATCGTAAATCCTACAACAATCTACCATAGAAATGAAGAAAGTGTATCATCGCCTAATCGCCTACTCTGAGTGGACGTCAGGCATGTTGCGTGCAACTCCCACTTGCCGACCAACAAGACTTCACCGGTACCTCCTAGCCAATGCTAGGGGTACTCTTCCTCCCCCCTTAGCCCCCCGAGCTGCAAAGGGACCACACACATGCTATCCAGAGATTTCAACAGCTCCTAGCTCGCCTCACAAGGTAGCTGTGGAAATTAACCCTTTTTCCCTTTTATTTTTTTAATTAATATATTTTATATTATCTTAAAATAATAAAATGATTAATTCCCTTTTTAAATTTTAATCCCACAGATTTAATTTTTTAATTATTTTTATTTTTATTTTTATTTTTTATGAATCAATTAAATTTCTTACTCCCTTCATGTTACAAGATTTAACGAAGATTATAATTATTATTTATGTCGTTATTATTATTATTATTATTATATATATATACTTATTTTTATAGATAGATAAAATTTTACCACTAGCATAATTTAGACTTAGACCTTAAATTTTCATACTGGGCGACATTTAATTAGGGAATTTATTTTTAAAACTTCTTAACATGTTATTCATCCTAAGGCCATATAGGTTCATTCATCTATCATCAACAACACAATGTGCGCTTGAGGATGTACTAGGCGCTCCAAGGGTTCCACTCGCCTTAATCTTTTTACCTTGTGCGACGTTCCTTGCAGGATGCACTACGTGCTCCAAGGGTGCCACTCACCTCTCTCCATTTTTCTTGCATGGCGTGCTCTTCAGGACGCACCACGTGCTCCAAGGGTGACACTCAACTCTTGACTGACTTGGTAGACATAAAAAACCCCTGGAGTCAATACTCTGGAAGGTGGGCTTCTGGGAGACTAAGGGCCTCTAAGGAATAAGGCCCCCACCTTATTGTGCGCCCCTTAGAATCATCGTGAGCAACTGTCGCAGGATGCCCTCACAGCATCCTGGGTCCTCTTCAACTAGGTAAACATTAACCCACAGTTTGATCCACGATGAGAGTGCTAGTAGGCTATGGCAGGGTTGTTGTCCACACCTCTCCCTCAACATCTCTCGTAGTTGTGCCTAACCCCTTTACTCCACATGTGAGTCTGGTCAGCAAGCTAACATTAGCCTGCATCATCAACAAATCATGTCAGAATATATCCATATCATATCATCTAATCAGATGCACTAATGTCACAGTAAAACAGTCAAACCCCAATGGTACGCTCTCTGAATCGATCTCGAGTCCAAGGGGTTCCATCAATGCTTCTTCATCCTTGAGGTCCAAAATCCTGAACACTCAGTAAAACTGAATCAATAGAACTTGTCTATGCCAATGCAGTTAAACCATGTCATCAACACATAATGCCTCATAATCAAAATCAAATGTTTTAATAGAATAATAATCTGGAACACTTCCGAGCAAGTGTCCTCTAAGAATAAGTTCACTCAATGTGCCAGAGCGGGATGTTACATGGTGAGTATGAATCATAGTGGCATGCGAATAGAGATTCATATTACAACATTGATGGTAATGTAACATTACATTATTCATGAAAATCTATGCCACATTCTGACATTCATAGTGGATAAATTTATGTTAAATTGTTATGTTCCTTAATGGTTATATTGCATTCCAACATTCATACAGGGTTATGTTGGAATGATTTTGGTTACCCATAAATCACATTTCTGAATGGTTATGATAAATTGCGACATCTATTCATTGAATTATGTTAAATTTCTATGTTCCCAATCCCAAATGGTTATGTTTAATTATGATTTTCATTAAATATATTACGACACTGTGACATTCATTAAGGGTTTTTTCACATTTTGACATTCATCCACGATTATCCTAGATTGAAAATTTCTAATGGCTATTTTAGACGAGTACATTCATCTTGGAACATTAATGGTTATGTTGCAATACGACATTCATCAAATTTTGTGTCACATTGTGAGTTCATTAAGTATTTTGTTGGCACTATGATGTTCATGAAATGATCAATTGTGATGCCAAATATCAATATTCATTATGGTTTTTATCACATTATGACATTCATAATTGTTTTTTCACATTGCGACATTCATAGAGAGTTATCTTAGATTACGACATTTCTTAATGGTTATTTCAGATTGATTCCTTCATCTTTCAGTGTTAATGTTTATGTGACAAGATAACATTAATCAAATGGAATGTCCCATTTTGATGTTCATTAATGATTTTAACCCACTTTGATATTCATCAAATGTGATGTGACATTGTTATGTTTATTAAGGGTTGTGTTGCATTGCAACATTTATCGAGGGTTATGTCAAATTGTGACATTCCTTCATGGTTATGTCAAATTGTAACATTCATATTGACTAACTTTATGTTAAGTCTTTATGTTTC
>SNQJ01S0136968.1:7956-19067 GCA_010110895.2 Picea sitchensis | reverse complement strand
CATATATAAACAATGGTAAACCACATATAGGCATATATATTCATGGAGGTGGCCTTCAATAATTCATAAGTTGATTTTTCACCTTCAATTGAACTTGCTCTATGTTTAAGTTAGTGTTCACTAGATCACATGTTTGACCCAAGGTAAATAAGTATCAAAAGTGGCATGACCATGAATAAGATCATCCATAGATTCTTTTTTCTATCTTCAGCCATATACACCATTCGATATCATGTGGTAAACATGATTCATACACTTATTAATCTTTCCATACATCCAACAACATAATTGCGTCATCTTTGACAATGAACTTGTTGAAAGATTAATTGTTGAAAGATTAGTTGTTGAAAGATTGATTGTCATTGAATTGTTGAAATATTGGTTGTCATTGATGTCAACCCTTGAACAGGAAGTTAACAAGTTGCATGTCAAAGTAAAGTAGTTGTAAACATAATTAACAAGTTGCATGTCAGTTGCATGTCAAAGTAACTGTAAACATAAGTTAACAAGTTTCATGTGCATGTCAAAGTAAAATAGTTGTAAATAGAAGTTAACAAGATGCATGTCAGTTGCATGTTAAAGTAACTATAAAAAATAAGTTAACAAGTTGCATGTCAGTTGCATGTCATCATGAGATCCTCATTAAAATACAAAGAAGAGTCAATTGAATATCACTTCTAAGAATATAGATTGGAAGATATGAGGCAATGAGAGGAGGTCAGCCAAGTCCACTGAAGGAAGAAGTTTGCAAAAGTCGGGCGTACGGAGAATGAGTTACAGATCCAGGTTCCTTGCGTAAATCCGTGATTTTTAGGAGGAAAAACACGGACATCTGCGAGCTGCAGTGAGGACAATCGCAAACATCCGCAAGCAGGCAATGTATGGGTCATGGACCTATGAATAAAAATTGTTGAAGATCAGGGATCTAAAACTCAGGTCAACTACAAGTTGAAGGTATGTCTTCGTGTGTATGTTAGGGTGAGTATTCTTAAAAAATCAGGAACACATATGTCTTAGTTATTCATAATCATTTTATTTAAAGAATTCTCTTGTGGATCTTGGTATGAGGTATATGTGGTTGCAGTTTTGAGGAGATATCAAAATCAGTAGCAACAATAGAAGTATCAGAAACAACAACAACAACATGTTATCAATGACAGAGGTAGTGAAATATTGTTCTACATTTATATTTCAGGGTGGTTGTACGGGGCAAGGAAAGGGGGTTGTAGCCTCCTTCCTGTTGGATCCAGTAAATTAGGGATTTGGAGCTTCCTTCAGGTTGTAGCCTATAAATAGGGGGTTGGATCCTCCTTCTAGTTATAGCTGGAGAAATAGGAAGTCGATGCTTCCAATGAATGTACTCTTCGATAAATAAGAAAATCATTTTATGGTTTTCTCTCGCATTGGGTTTCCATGTAAAATTCTGGTGTACTATGTTTATGTGATGTTTATGCATTGAATTATGGTGTTGATGATATATTAAATGCTAATGAGAAACTATTGAACATTATTGGAGATTTTATATTGTGATTAAATGTACTAATTGTGCTCATACTGATTCACCCCCCCTCTTAGTATTCCAACAATTGGTATCAGAACAGGTCCTTCATGAAGCATTCTAACCATTGGAAGGAGATCATGGAATACGCTAAGATTGGAGCACCAATGTTTGACAGTCATAACTATACTATTTGGAATAAAAGGATGAAAACCTTTTTACAGGCAGATGTATTTGTTGTTTGGCAATCAGTAGTAGATGGGTATACATAACCATCCACTCCCCCAAGGGACAAATATGGAAGGAAAATCAGAGAAAACAACTCAAAGGCTAAAGGTACCATTATGAGCAGTCTAGTTGATTCAATATTTTTCAAGGTTATGCATTGTGGCAGTGCAAAGGATCTTTGGGATAAAATCCAAAATATTTATGAAGGAGATGCCAAAGTTAAGGGAGCTAAGCTTCAAATCTTGAGAGCTAAGTTTGATCAATTGAAGATGAAGGAAGATGAAGACATTGCATCCTACCTTCTATGAGTTGACGGAATAGTTATCACTATTAAGGGATTGGGAGTAGAATTTGATGTTTCAATGGTTGTTCAAAAGGTACTGAGGTATCTTCCTATGAGATTTGATTCTAAAATATCAACCCTAGAAGAAAGAGAAGATCTCGATAGATTGAGCATGGATGAACTACATGGAATATTTACAGCCTATGAAATGAGAACAAAATAGAAGAACCCAATCACGAAGGAAGCATCTTTGAAGGCATCCAAGAATACAAAGAGGAAGAACAAAAAAAATTCAAAACCAGTTTGCAGTTGTACTTATGATTCCGACAAAGATGAAGAGATGGATAATTTCATAAGGAAATTAAAGAAAGGAACTGACAAGTATAAAGGTATGATTCCATTGAAATGTTTTAATTGTGGTGGTATTGGTCATTTTTCTTCTAAATGTCCTCATAAGAATAAAGGAAGTGATGAAGAAGAATCTTCTAAAAGGGAAAATAAATATCAAAAGGGAAACAAGAGAAGAAACAAAAGGAAATTCTTCAAGAAAAGTTTCTACTCAAAGGAAGACAATTCCTCATCAGACGAGGAGGATAATGATAGTGACAATGATTTAGAAAGAGTACTCTTCATGGAAGTAGAAGATGATTCCGAAGAAGAAGGTGAAGTTGATCTCAGAGAAGAGCTAATTAGTGCATTAGAAGAACTTAGGAAATAAATAAATAAAAAGTCACTCAAGGCAAAGTTAAAAATGAAAGAGGGATCTCAACATTCCAACTATGAAGAAATTGAGAAGATGATCACGAGTCCAGATATTCAAATATAAGAAGACATAAGAATTGAGGAAATACTTAGAAGTCAGTTAGAAGAAAAGGATAAAACGATTGGAAGCTTGGAAGCATAAATAGTCTCTTTAAGGAAAGATCTTCAGAAGAAAGATCTGCAGCAAAAGAACACCAGAATATTATATCAAATAATCAGTAGTCAAAGACAATCCAATGACATATATGGACTAGGATATAGTCAAGTACAAAATGAGAAAGGATCAAGCTCCAAGACAACAAAACATGAAGCAGAACAAAGAAGCTATGTAGATATTGTCAGAGATTATGTCAAGAAAGAATAATGCAAGCCCCCAAAGAAGAACATTCCATAAATAAAGAAGACTCAAGAAGATGAATTCAAAAGTATTTCATTGCAAAGAAGATCATCTACTCCCAAGTATCAAAGGTTATTTTATGGACATTGTTTTAATTGTGCTAATTTTGGACATAAAGTTGTAAGCTGCAGATCCTATGCCAAGAACTGAAGCAACTATGCATGGTACTTAAATAATAGTCATCTCAGAAAATATTATGAAGCATATAACATAAACCAAAATATTTTTGGCTCATTGAGCAATGAAGTATAATGCTACAAATGCAACAATTTTGGAAACATAGCGAAGAATTGCAGATTGAGTATTCCACCTAGGGAACCAAAACAAAACATTAACAGTCATATATCAGAACAAAAAGAGATATGGAAAAGAAAGAAGAACCAACGCTCGCTTTCTCTACAAGCCCAACACATGAAAAGTGATTGGTATGTTGACAGTGGTTGTTCCAAGCATATGACAGGTGATAGGAACATGTTTCTAACTCTGAAGAAAGAAAGAGATAGGTCAGTTCCATTTGGCAATAATCATTCATCTAAATTTTTAGGTAGAGGCATAGTTAAGCTTGGAAGCAAAGATTCCATGAAAGAAAATGTTCTACTGGTCAAAGACATGCAACACAATCTACCGATTGTAAGTCAAATGTGTGATCAATGACACATACTTCAGTTCGACTCATAGAAATGTGAAATTAGGAAAGAAGGATCAAGAAAGTTAGTGGCAAAAACTATATGGATTTTGAACAACATATATGTTTTGAATGAAATTGGAAAGGAAAGTTGTTGCTTAGGAAAGGAAAATGAAGGTTGGTTTTGGCATAGTGTTACACATGAAATTTACACACCTAGGTACCTCGCCCTAAGTGTCGTAAGTGTCATATAAGTGTCTCATACACCTTGACACCATGGAATAACCTATGTCGCAATCCATAGTCAATGTGGAGGAGGGATATATTACATGAATGCCAAAATACCAAGTACATATGAATTATTATTAATATTCATGAAAAAGAAATTAATTAAGTGTGAGAATCCACCTCACATTTGGTTTCCTATTTTTTAGGGAAGTTGGAGGATCTCATGGATGGTTGAAATATTTCCTCCTTAAAATCCTTGAGAGATATTTCCTCCCTAAAATCCTTAAGAGATATTTTCTCCCTAAATATCTTTCAAATCCCTTTTTAGTGGATCTGATGAGTCCTCTCCACAGTGTTTAAGCCTCCAAATCCTATATAATGAGGGATTTCCATGGAGAAGGGTGTGGATATTTGAGGTATAAAACCTATTGTCTTGGGAGAAAGATTTAGGATATCGAACCTATGATTTTTGGAGCTTTGTCCAAGGGCTGGACGAGGAGGAACGTCTCTTTTATTTGATGCAATTAGATGAGACTCGCCGTGATGCTGCTTTAGTCATAGAAACTCAGAAAAAACGTGTCAAACATCAATATGACAAGCATGTCAAACTTCATGTTTTTTCTGAGGGTGATTTAATTCTCCTTTACGAACATGATCATGACTTATTAGGGGTTGATAAATTCGATCCCATGTGGTGTGGCCCGTATATCGTTAAATGAGTGTTGGAGAAATGGGCTTATGAGATGGTAGATTATGATGGAATTCCTTTGAGTGAACCCCAAAATCGGATTTACTTGAAGAAGTACTATGCTTAAACTATTTTTGCATGAGTGCTTTGTATTTTTAGTGTATCATACTCTAGTGTGATTTTTTCGTTTTTGTTCCGCCTTTAAGCTGCTTACCTTGCATTGTGCTTGGTTTCTAGATGTCAGTGTCTTCGCTACCCTATGTCGAATTTGCTGATGGTGCTAGTCGCAGTACTCAAAACCTATCGTCTGTTGCATGGGAAATCTATGCACCTACAAATGATTTGATCATTCTACATGGTGTGTGCCTTGGTCGTGCAACTAATAATATCGTGGAATACAATGCAGTTATCAAGTTATTAACTGACGCCATTTCATTTGGTATATGTCATCTTATTGTATGACTTGATTCACAGTTAGTAGTGTTGCAATTGAGTAATGTTTATTCCATCTGAAGTCCTACATTGTTACAAGTATACTTAAGAATTCACCTCTTGGAAATAAATTTTGATTATATTGAGTATCAACATATTCCTAGATGTCTAAACACATTAACAGATGCATTGGCTAATTATGTTTTAGACAGACATTTACGCCATTTATAAATCCAAACACACATATTAAAAGACAAGTAATCTGGTAGGAACTTTATATTAATACGTCAAAAGTTACAAAAACGTGTATGTCCTGAGAACAAAATGTCAAAATGGTGAAGCTCATGGCTCCATATACATAAGCATCAAGGATGTTGTTCATTATAACAAATGCCTGCCCGTGCCACTCTATGGAGTAGTCAACCAATAGATGCTAATACACCAACTGTATGGTGTTGGTAGCGTCAAGGTAACTCATCCATCGTGATTTCAGGGATGTTTATGGTTAATCCCTCTAGGTTCTACTCGATCTCCTCGAGATCCTCAACAACCACCCCTCGACCCACCACGATTCCTATCTCTCCCCATATATAAATAGGAGATGATCTTGGAGGACAATAAGGCACCACACCTACATTGTTGAGAGTAGTTGATTAGTCTCAGATAAATGACAAAAAAAAATTATAATTAAAATACCAAAAACAACATATAATGAAAAAATTCTTCTTGCCTATGTATCCCCAATGAGATCCCTCAGGTAATGCTAAGTCGAGGTCCCCACGGAAACCAGTCCCGACATAAGCATAGTCCTCAACCATAATTAGTTGATCCCTCAACCACTAGAAGAAATCTTGATCATATTTGGTGATTGGCACTCCACCATGTCAGGCCATCAAATCCACCCATTTTTTCATCTGAGGATCCTATGGAGCAGGTATTACCCACTCCACCTGCAAGCATAAGATGGGGACCCTCTCCAGGAAGAACAATACCAAAATGGATCCATAGCCAAATTGTTTCAACCAACCATTCCTACACTTTGTTAGTTGTTTCTTCATGTTCTTCAAAACACCCTCACACCGGTTGAAGACCTGGGGCTCCATACACTCTATAGCATACTAAAAGTGTCTTTGTAAATCCATGTGAGGATCCACACTCCCTGCCATTCATGTGATAGTGTAGAGGATAGTTCTCAATGGTAAATCTCGAGCATCCCTAGTGGAAACCTTGCCACTATGCTTTTTTGTGCCTGGCACACAGTGATGTGCAACATAATAGTCCATGGGCTCTCCACCACCTCTTTTTCCTGAGAGTGATACCCGAGGGCCTCGATAGGATAACCATGTCAAAAGGTAAATTTCATCAATCTCCAAGGTAAGTGTATGCACACCCATGTGAAAGGCTTGTTCATTGACATCCCACATGTGGACTAGGTACTCCAATAGCCTCAGTTGGGCTCTCATGCCCCGAACTTTGAAAAAATTGATCAAACCACACTCTCGGAGTGGCATGACAGTGCCCGGGTCATCCCCAACAAAGTATTCTTCTTCTTCATGCTCACATTCCCTCCACTTGAGCATAATAACTAAGGAAAACCTGTCAAACAACATCAAAGGATGATTAGATTCATCAAAATTCAAAATATGGATGGTTTCCTAGCTCATTTTCTTTTTTCAAAATTTGAATTAGGTCATCGTAGGGGCTCTCTTTTACACAGAGCGACGTCATCACACCCTAGTTGTGGAAACCCTGCAGAGATTTTGGATCATCGTAGTTCACGATAGCATGAGCCTGCGACGATCTCAAAGCGTAATGACTTCTAAAAAAATGACCATAACTCAAAAATAAACCATTAAAAATGAAAATTTAAACCATGAAAAGAGAAAGGGGAAGGAGAATACCTTTTTGATGGAAGCGGTTCGAGAAATGGTCCACTAGGCACTCCAGAATCATCACTTGAAATTTGGAAGAAAATGAGGGTTTTTGGCACTATTTGGGTGAAATTGCAAAATGAAATGGTAAATGAATCATTTTGGCTTATTTTATTCACTTTTTACCATTTTAATTGAAAATTAAATTAATGTTTGAATATTTTTACCTATGCCCTAAGTCTAATGAACTTTGCAAAGTGTCTCTATTACATATTGAGAGATCTAAGGATTGGACGTTTGACATGGATCTTCCATTTTTGGTCATTTTTTGTGTGTTTTTCTTATGTACATATACTTTTAGGGTTTTTTTAGGAAAAACTCCAAGCACGGTCTTAATTCTTTCTCACGCTCGTGAAACCATGAGAATGTAATTGAGTAACCTTTTATCACTTTTTTGAACTTGCATTGGTAACATGAAAAATGAACCCTACGAAGTATCCTTTAAGCTCTTTTCAAGCTCCCTAAACACGAAAAGATAGCCGAGCGACCTTGTTTTTTCACGCTCGTAAAAGTATTTGAAGAAAATGTCTGATGAGCGATAGATTACCTCTTTTTTCAGTCTCATCAGACTAACTTACAAAAAATGACATTTTGGAGTTTTCTTTAAATGTTTTTAAGACTCTCTAAACATGAAAACCCCCTGAGTTTTCTTTCTTTGGACTCGTAAAACAAGCATCGAAAGGCCCATATGGGACCGAACCACTCCTTCCTAGGGTTTGTTAAAAATACTCTGAGGGACTCATCCAAAGGATGATATTACATTACAAGCATATGTTATTCTCCTCAATCTTGCATAAAAATAAAGAGGTACTCACCATAAATTATTGGAGGAAATTGGGAAAGAAATGTATATATGTATCTATGTTAGTGGCAGTAAGTCACTCTTGAACATGACACCCCTCTTCATCACTGTATCCGGGTTGGGAAATCTATTTGTCTCTCATTTTACCATCCACAAGTTCATATGTTGGGTCCTCCTTGAGTCAATGTTGCCAAGACAATTTTTGTGTCGTTCATGTGTTCAAGAGAAGTCCAACCTAAACAAGCCTTCTATTGAGTCAACCATCTGCAGTCCTACATTTCTTACCATTTCTGCCTTCCCCGAGTCAGTTCTAAATCACTTCATACTTTGATCAACTTCAAATATGTTGCATATTTCGTGTCATTGATGGGGGATACATTAAGACCCTCCTATGACGAGTCTTTTCCTATCGACTTCAAATCATTATCCAAGAATAAGACTTAGAAATCATTTAGTACCTTGGAACCTGCATGGCTCAAATGGAAAGTTTCCTCACTTTCAACAGTGGGTTCACATCATTGGCCCCTAATTGGACGATTCCATCAAGTGTTCGACTTTGACTCATTCATTCACATTCATTGGAATTTACTAGAGTACCTTGGGAATCATTGACATCAATGGTGATTTCCCTCGCACTTGTTAACGATTTTCATTAATGATCGATAATCAAGTGGTTTCTACCATGTTCGACTTCGACACTTGTAATCACATGGCTAGATTCGTATATGTGTGGCATTTAATATGATTTTGTGGGCCTACAGTTTCAGTGAATTTATTACTAAACTGATTTGAATGTAGTACTGTCCAATTGAGAGAAAAGAGAGATTCGAGACGTTGAAAATGAAGACCCTGGATCTCACCATATCAGTCTAGGTTGTGATGGAGTATTCATGAGTTTGTACTAACACATAGATCCACTGTGTATGTATCGTGGCTATGTTGGAATTTGAATTCTTAAAGAGCATAGATCCACAGTGTTTTTCTCGTGGCTATGTTGAATCATGATGACATGGATACACAATGTATTTTTAGTGGCCATGAATCACTTGGCACTTATGATTAGGGTCAATTGTAGTCTGAGTATGAAAATTCCTACCTCAGAAAATGGTATATTATTATGCATATGCTTGTTTGTTTGCAGGTTCCCAACCAATGTGCTCCTTGTTTTCAACACATACATTCTACAAAGTATTTCAACTATCATAGGTTCCAACGTCATACTTTGGGGAGAATTCTGTTACACATTATTTTGGTCACCCCAGTGATCAACTAATGATATGTGCATGACTCACTTCCATGTTCCCTGAAAACACTAAAAGAGACTTTCTCCATGAGAAAAGTGGATTATCTTTTCTTCCTTAAAAACTGTATCAAAGGAGATCGTCACACCCTAATCTTTGCTTGGTGTGCGACGATGCTTGATTGTCACATGATGCACCAAAACTGGACTACGATGTCGTCGCAGGCTGCTTGTGCATAGGGTGCGACGATGTTTAAACAAGAGGAAAAGTGAAATTCACGAAGGTTCTAGAAGGGAATATTCTAGAAGATGAGGTGGCCTTCGATCGGTTTGGATCTTACTCACTTCTCTGATTTAGTGGGATCATCCTAGTCTCCTCATCCATCCCTCTTTCACCCTATATTATAAAGAGGGATCTCTCATGGAAAGTCTAAGGCTTTCTTATGCATGAAGAATTTTACTATAGATTATACTTGAGATAGCTTTGTTTTAGCTCTCTATGTCAGGCTGTAGATATTCTTCATCAAAGGAATTGGAGAAAAGGTGTGTGTGTTGAAGCAAAGAGCCATTGGAAGGGACTTTGCAACATCAAGGCATAGGTTGTATTCTCCACTTTCATTTAATATAATGCAACAATACATTTCTTCCCTATAAAGGTGTCTTTACTTTTATTGTATAAATCCTTGATCTTATACATAGAATTCATTGGAATATATATATCGTTGTTCTCTCTCTTTTTTGGTTTGTGCTTCTTAAACAAGTTCACCATCCCAAAAATCAAAATATGGAGCGGCAAGGATGACACTAGAAAGGATCAAATGTCATTAAAAAGGTATGTCATTTGTCCCTCTCTGAACTAGTTTATATAATAATGAAATCTAAGGAGAAGTTTGTATTCTGCCCTATTTTGTTCTAGCTTCTTATTGAAGTTAGGGATATTAGTTTGTGTTTTCACTTAAGTCACTTTAGATATTTCACTAGATGAAGAAGAATGAAGGGAAGGAGACCTGACAGATGAAGAAGGAGAAATGTTGACATGAGGTTGATGTGTGGGTGGTGTGCTTACATCTGAAGCACTAGGTGCATTCGAAGCACTGGGAAGATTCAATATCACTAGAGTGGGGAAAAACCAAATCGGTAATCTGATCATGATTCCCGGAAGACTCAGTGTGGCAATGCACGAAGGACCAATGTTTCCAACCACATAAGATCATGTTGGATACAAACAACCAACTACAGTTAATCATACTGGGAGTGTTGATAAAGTCGATAAGATTAAAATGAAAAATCCTAAACCCAAATTCCCTTGTAGTATTTGTAAGGGTGACCACTTTCTGAGGGATTTCCCTAGTCTCCCCAAGGTCTTAGAAATGTGGTCTTCCACATCATCATCCCCTACGGGACATGTTGGTGACACCCCGTCAGCTAGTGACATTAAGGTTGGTAAGAAGAATAGAACTGTCAAATTTCCTTGCTTGTTATGTAAAGATGATCATTACTTTCACCTTTTCCCTCATATGGATGAGTCTTCTTATCTTTTGGAAAAGATTCAACTTCCAACTGGTTATCATAAGATTTCTCCCAAACCCTCATTGGTTGATGGACTGGTCAATCCGGTCCCATCCCCGATCAATCCAATTGATCAAGTAGTCAATCTGGTTTCATCCTTGGTTGAACCACAAACCCAAGTAGTTGATCCAATTCCATCATTGATCAACCCCACTCTTCATCTGAAAAGTAAAACCCAAGTGACTGATCCAATTCCTTCATCGGCCAGTCCCACTCTTCATCTGAAGAGTGGCAAAGTGGTCGATCTGATTCCATCATTGGTCAATCCCACTCCTCCTATGAAGAGTGTCAAAGTGGTCGATCTGGTTCCTTCATTGGTCGATCCCACTCCTCCCTTGAGGAGTGCCAAAGTGGTCAATCTGGTTCCACCTTCGGTCGATCCCACTCCTCCCTTGAAGAGTGCAACCAAAGTGGTTGATCTGGGTCCA